>APFE031332021.1:144183-195202 GCA_000404065.3 Pinus taeda
AATGCTCCATATTTGTTAAACAGTCACCAAGCAAAGAAGGCTACTCAGAGTTCATCAAACTGCTTTCCAAATTTTGAGAAGTTATTCAGTTTTGTACAATTTTCAGCTAAAGGGAGGTCCAAATTGCTTAATCTTGGTCTCCCTAGGTTTCAATTTCCTGTTTTAGAATATAGAGGATGAAAATCTGTCCAAACAGCTTAATCTTGGAAGATTTTTAGATAGGTAGAGAATCAAAGTAGCCCAACTGCTTAATCTGGGCCCTTGGAAGAAAAAAGGGTAGTTTGTAGATAGGAAAGTATATAAAAAAAGAAAAATTGAAATGCTGGGTCTACAAGTCTAAGTGCACCCAAACCAAAAGAAGAAAAAATGTTAGGTAAGTAGGCTGGGTAGGTAGTTTTGAGGTTTCAGAATCTTGATTGCTGATCAGTTCCATGTTCTCAGGGTGTCATCTCTACTCAGGACACAATCACCACGCAGTTCTATGTGAAAAAACACAAAAACAGGCATAACTAAATCATTAACTAATTTCCCCAAAAGAGGTCAAGATCTGCTTGATACCTCTTAGTTTCATCATTTTCATGTCATTAGCTTGGGTGAAGATCTGCTTCACTCAAAGAAAATCCATACTCTCTCTATAAGGTTCTATCTCCCCTTTTCAAGCCTAAGATTTCTGAAACTTAGTGCTTTCTTGTCATCTCCATATTAACTACCAACATTATTATCTAACTCCTTATATTTTCCCTGTCCCCATACTAAAACTATGTAGATAATCCCCTTATGTAAATATCCCCTCCCCCTGGTTGAAATATAACCATAAATACTTCACTGGGAGTTACTAAGTCACATGGACTTTAGTAAGAACCCTCCCTCTGCAAAAAATTTCCACTCCCAAGTGTATGGACCCCTTCCTAACACTAAGAAAACCCTTCCAATGCTAATAAACCCCCCCCACGCACTCTCCTTTGGAAACTATTAATGTTTATTTAATAAAGTTTTCAATGCGCCAACACCAGTTTAACTCGTTTTCTAAAGTTAAAACCCACAGTGCCGCGGAAAATTAAGATTTTAACGCGCGCGCACCTTTGCTAAACCCTGCGAATCTCCCTTTCCCGTTCACCATCAGATCGTCGCCCCGAGATCCAACGGTCCTTGATCGCATCACGCGCCCGATTACGGTGGTATGTTACTGCCCGATGTCCGACGGTTTTCCCGTCGTACACCGGGACAGGTGGCGGCCTCCCACTGCATCGGGCCGCCCCTGACAAAAACCACCTCCATACCAAAGGTGGTCCGACGCACAGCGAAAATCGCCCTCCCCTCACACAATAGGCACGCCACCTCATCCTGCTAGGTCACCTCCACATCACCTCGCCTTGCCTGTGCCCGGTCCATGTCATACTGCCACGTCACCCTGCCGTACTGCCACGTCACCTTGATGACGTTAGCATGCTGACGTCGTATCCGTACCAAATGACCCCACTGCTGACATCATCTGTCGTACTGCTGACGTCATGTTGATGTCAGCAGCCAGAAAACCAAAAATCATGCATCGCTACTGGAAGTAGGCCGTTTTGGGGAATATTTAGGGAATCTTTTGATTCCTTGGCCCGTTTTGCACCAAAAAGGCCCGAAATTGCCCGATTTTGCCAAATTAAACCGATTTGAAGACATGAAGAGACCAGAGACAAAGATTAAAGAGTATCAGATCAAATCAATAAGGAAAAAGCATGTCAAAGAGTATCAGCAGGCGGCGGAGACCATCAATGTAGCGGCAAAGAGCATCAGCAAAGATCTTAACAGCATCCCAAAGCAGGAGAAAATTAAATACCTTCCAACAAAGTCAAAGAAAGAGGGCGAGGCCACTCAAAACTCTCAAATCGTGGTTATTGCATGTTGGAAAATTATATATTATGGAGCAATGGAACACATAAAATATTGCAGAAATATAAACACAGAAAATGCACAAAACAAGAGAGACACAGATATACGTGGTTCACCCAGTTTGGGCTACGTCCACCTCGAACAGCCAGTCCTTCCTTTCTATTATCCAGCAAAATGAAGAGACACAACCTACAGCAAAGCCGCTGTAATATCCTCTGTTTTCTCTCACAGTCTCACCTCTCTGTTTCTCGCTCATACACACACACAAAATACACATCTATATCGCCGCCTCAAATACAATACCCACATACAAAGAGATGGGGTTGCATTCTAGGGCAAAAAACCCTAAACTAAACATAAGTTCTACCATCAGATCATCTGCCTAATGAATGGCTCAGATTGACTAGAAATTACTATACTTTTACAAGGCAAATTTACATCTGTTTTTAGCTTCGGGGGCGCTGCACCCCCCGCACCCCCCCCCTTGTGGAGGGGTGTGCAAAATTCCTGGGGTATACATCCGGCTGAAAGAAAGACCTCTGAACAATCATGCTCCACACCCAACATCATCGATAATGATGATGAGAGTTAAGGTACCCAATACAATCTAACAAGTGCGAATAAATGAGTTGTAGTCGAACACTTGAAGGAATCTATCAATCGGGAGACAATGATGTTTTCCTGTTGTCGATAGTGAAGGCATCTACCATTGATGACTACAAACCCTAAGGTACTGCCAAATGGACTCTAGATCCTTTTCCCAAAGCAATGAGCTGAAGTCGATGGGAAAAGATCTGCTAGAAGGAAGGCATTAAGGAATCCTTCATCAATCTAGCACGAGTGTAACCCGTAGGCCAATAATGTGGAAGGAATCAAACAAATAAAGATGTAGTAACCCAACCGAAGCATGTTTCTAGTGTACACAAGATGTAGCTAGCGCACGATAGAAATCCTTTAAACCAACCAATAATGAAAGCTGACACAAAGGCGGAAGCTACTTGTGGAACAGAGATGTGTTGAAAGGGAAGCACCGAAAGAGGGGAGCAGAGGTTTGAGGACAAAGAGCTAGGGTTTTAAGCTTTTTCAAGTGTTGAACTCCATGGAGTGGCGTAAAGGGGGGAGCTCCACTCCTGCCTACAATGAGGCTGTGGCCAACCGAGGTAAGAAACCAATAGAAACTGCCAGAGGTCCTTCAGGAGAAGGGAAAAGGAACATGGAAGAGGAAGAGGATTTAACCAAAACAAGGGAGGACAATAGAAAAAAAGAAAATGAGGAAGAAGACAAGAAAGAGGGAGTAGAAAACAAAGCAAAAAACGGGCCATGTAAACCCAAGGCTAAGGTTACACCTAGAGTAGTTTTAAATGTTCTTGCTCTACAGGCACACAAGGACCACATGCGGACCAATGCTATCATTTGTAAATTCATGGGATTATGGCCCACAGAAAAGGCACTACAGGCGTGGATTAAATACCACTGGAAACCAAAAGGAGGCATAGACCTACATCTTGGATCAAAGGGTTTCTTCACTGTGGTCTTTACAAATATTGAGGACAAAGACAGGGTGTTTGAAGGAGGGCCCTACTTCTATGCAGCTGCAAGCCTCTACATGTGGCCATGGATGATGAATTTTGTCTCGGAGTGAGAGACTTTCACTTCGGTCCTGGTCTGGGTAAGACTCTACTCCCTACCTCTTGATTATTGGCAAACTTAATTGTTATCTGCCATAGGAAACAAATTAGGGCGTTTTTTCAAAGCATCTGAGGCCAACAGAAGGGGAAAATATACTTCCTTTGCACGAATATGTGTGGAGATGGATCTCTCTGGAGCTCTACCGGATGAGGTCATCTTGGTTGATGAGGAATGGGTGCAAACAGTAGATTATGAACATATTCCTTTCAGATTTCGCAGGTGCCATGAGCATGGGCACCTATTTAGAGATTGCCCTCTTAGTAAAATAGAGAAAAAAAGTAAAGCTATCACAGTGAAAGACACTGAAAAATTTCATAAAGTGGGATATAGAGGAAAAGGGGGCAAAAAGGGGCCAAAGAAACATCAGGCAGAAGGGCAACAAGCCAGTCTGAATAGGTTCCAAGTACTCGAAGAAGAGAAAGATATAACAAAGGTAGATCAAGTAATGGAAGGCAACCCAGGGGAGAAGGAGAAAGAAGAAAATAGTGGACAAACACAGGATATTAATAGACAGAAAGAGACTATGTTGAGTGATGGAGAACTGGAAATGGACCAAGAAATGACCTAGAGTGAGATGGAAATTGAGGATCATGAACTACAGTCTATTCTTTCTTGAAATAGGGGACCATGAGGGGGGTAGACTCACTACCTCAAGAAGAGTTGAACAGAGTACAGTAGTTGTTCCTATGGAAAACTCAGGCTAAAGGGCTGGAAAGGCAAAGAAACAATGAAAGGTACGGCAAAAAAGGTGTGAAAACTATGAAAACCACACCAGGATTAGCTCCTAGAAATCTAGGAAAGAAAAGAGGCAGGAAAAAGCAGAATGAGTTATTGCTGGAATGTGGAAAGCTAATGATAGATTTAGGTAAGATGAAAGACATAACCAACTACTCCTTTACAAATATTTCATAATGAAGTTCACATCTTGGAATATCAGAGGTCTAGGTAGTTAAAGAAAAAAAAGAATACTTAGAAATAGATTGAAACAAGAAGCTCTGAATATGATCTTTATCGAGGAAACTAAATGTTCCATTCAAAAAATAAAATAAATTCATAGCAAATGGCTCAATAAATTTGAGTTTCTAGAAGTCAAAGCAGATAATACAGTAGGAGGCATACTCACTCTTTGGAACCCCCAAAATATTAGCATAGTAGATGCTGAGGCATCTAGGAATTATTTATCAGTGATTATTCAGCCTGTGGGAGATAGGGAGACTTATCTATTCACGAATGTTTATGGCCCCCAAAGAATGGATGATAAACTCAGGTTTCTAGATTCTCTTGTGGAACTAAGAGATAGACATGCAGGAGTACCATGCATCATCGGTGGGGACTTCAACATGATCAAATCACTTTCGAAGAAAAAATGGGGAACCAAAACTTTAAGCAAAGACTCTATAGCATTTCAAAATTTTATAGACAATATGAAGCTAGTTGACACTGAGATGAGTAATGGCCTCTTTACATGGAACAATAAGAGAGGAGGAGAGTCTCAAGTAGGCTCAAAGTTAGACAGATTCATAATCTCAGAGGACCTTATGCTCACCGACAAGGAAATGATAGTGAGAATCCTCCCCTTTGGAGGCTCGGACCATTGGCAAGTACAACTTGAGGTTCAGGGCATTGGTAGCCCCAAGAACAGACCTTTTATATTTGATAATATCTGGCTCACCCACCCAAATTTTATTAGCAACATTGCAAAATGGTGGACATAATATCTGCATATTCAGGGTATAAGAATGTTTCTACTACACGAAAGACTAAAACACATCAAGCTTAGACTCAAAGACTGGAACAAGAATGAATTTGGCAATATTTTTGAAGCGAAAAAAGTTGTTGAAGACAAAATGCAGGAACTCAATCAAGCCCTTATCACGGATGGATTTGATAGAGTCAGAAATGGTCAAGTCACCAAACATCATCAAGACTGGGAGAACTTTTGTAAACAAGAGGAAGTATTTTGGAGACAAAAATCTAAACTTCAATGGCTAAAAGAAGGGGAGCAAAACACCAGATTTTTCCACAGATCCGCCACGGCGAACAAATCTCATAATAGGACCTCTTCGATCAAGGACGGGGGAGGTCATCTACTCAATTCCCATGAAGATATAGAAACTGTGTTAGTTCAACACTTTCGAGGTATAACAAAGGAGACCATTTCAGACAGAGCTCATTTTATCAGGGACTTAACAAGACATATACTTAGGCTAATAACAAGAGAGGATAATTTCAATCTCAATAGGCCAGTGACTGAAGAGGAGGTTAGTGAGGTCATCAAAGAAATGCAGAATGGTAAAGTGCCAGGCCTTGATGGTTTCAATGTGGATTTCTTTAAAGCTTGTTGGAACATTGTTAAACAAGATATTCTAAATGTAGTGGAGGATGCCAGGATGAATAGAACCATTTAGAAGGTGCTCAATACTTCCTTCATCTCCTTGATCCCCAAACATGACAATGCTTACACTCTAGACACGTTTAGACCCACAACTTTGTGCAATGTGGTGTACAAGATAATATCCAAAGTTATTGCCAATAGACTCAAACCCCTTCTTCCTACTCTAGTTTCTATGGAGCAATCAGGTTATGTGGAGGGAAGAAAAATTCTCAATAACATCATTCAAGTGCATGAGGTGGTGCATTCATTGTTAAGCAATAAGAAGGCTGGAATGATTATGCAATTGGACCTAGCCAAAGCTTATGATAAGTTGAATTGGACATATATCAGGAAGGTCCTTCTAGCCTTTGGATTTGATCATAATTGGGTAAGATGGGCTATGGCCCTGATAACTTCTTCTAGCTTTTCAATTCTGGTCAATGGTTCTCCTTCCAAGACTTTTAATCCTTTAAGAGGCCTTAGGCAGGGAGATTTTCTTTCTCCCTTTCTCTTTATCCTCATGATGGAAGGACTTGGTTAGTCTATCAACCATGCAAAAGAAGTTGGTAATATCAAGGGTCTCCAACTTTCTGAGACTAGACAGGGTTTGACCCATCAACAATGTGTTGATGACACTATGCTGTAGGGAATCCCCACGGTCAAAGAAGCACTATCTTATAAACAAATCCTGTGTGACTTTGCCATGGCTACAGGTATGGATGTAAATCTCTCCAAATCTAAGATTCTTTTCTTTAATACTAATATTGATATTCAGAGAAATATCTCCAAAATTCTGGGCTTTCAAAGGGATGTCCTTCCTTCCAAATAGTTGGGAGTTCCTCTAACTGATAAAACATTGCACAAGAGAATTTGGGAGCTAGTGATTAATAAGATGCAGGATAAAATTAGGAAATGGACTATTAGATCTTTAAACTTGGCAGGTTAGTTGGTGCCTACAAAAGTTGTACTTCAATCAATCCTCGTCTTCATGCTTTCATCCCTTCCAGCTCCAAAAGGAGTTTTGCAACAATTTAGAACCATTCAAAGAGTCTTTCTTTGGGGTAAGGGGGAGGAGAAAAAGAAATGGGCCTTGGTAGACTAGGATAATATTTGCAAACCTAAAAACCATGGGGGTCTTGGATTGGATGATCCGGAAGTACTAAGCAAAGTATTAGGGGCAAAATTATGGTGGTGTTGGGTAAAAGATCCAAAGGCTCAGTGGGCTAGTATTTGGAAAGAAAAATACGCCAGCACTTGGAAAGATAATGAACACATAAGGATGACCGGAATCATAAAAGGGTCCTACATCTAGAATAAGGCCTGGGAGAATAGAGGCTTAACGAAAAAAAATAGCTTTTGGGAAATTAGAGAGGGAGATCTTACTTTGTTTTGGGAGGATAAATGGCAACAAGAACCTACATTGTTAAGGGAGGACGTTCTAGACCTCAAGAAAGAAAATGATACCAAAGGGTTACTTAGGGTAAAAGATTTTTGGGATCAAACCAATAGTGAAGGAAAATGGAGAACCTGGAAGAATATAGACTATAGGGATGATAGCCCCTTGAAAGAAAATGTTGATGCACTTCTGACAATGTTGGACCAAAGGAAAATTCTAGTTTTAGAGGGGCATGACCAACTTAGATGGGGAAACAATAATGAAGGTACCTTCAATCTTAAGGAGGCAAAGCGCATAATCCTTGAGTTGGATTCCAATGTACCAGACAGGGTTTGGTAGAACCTATGGAGGCATCAAGGATGGATGAAAATATAACTCTTCATGTGGCTAGTACATCATAAGAAAATTCTGACTTGGGAAAACATTCAGAAGAGGGGTGTTCTGGGACCTTTTAGATGCCAGCTCTGTGAAGCCCAAGAGGAAACAATGGAGCACCTTCTCAATAATTGCATTTTCACCTCCTGGTTGTGGGATACTTTTGCCACAATTTTCCAACAGATAGACAGGGACAAAGGAAGCATTATGAATACCCTAAATAACTGGAGACGAAACTTCTCTAATTATGAATTTCTTTGCTCAGCTTGGGCTTTAACTCCAAACTTCATAATATGGAATGTGTGGAAAGAAAGGAACAAAAAAATCTTCAAAAATGAAAAAAGTTCCTCCCAACGCATTATTGAGTAGATCTTAACACAGCTTAAGGAGGCAGTAGGTACTTTAGTGCAAACTTCCCCAAAGAATCCACCTTCAGAAGATGAATTGCAGATACTTCTTCAGTTGGGTATGCAAGGGCTTATACCACAGCGCATGGACAAGAAGGTAATGAAATTGGACAATAAGCTAGACTATTGGCATCCTCCCCTTCAGGGTTTTTTGAAATCCAACATTGTTGGGGCCTCAATAGGAAACTCGGGTATTGCTAGTTTTGGAGGGGTGTTAAGGGATGAAAATGGTTGCATCCTTTTTATTTTCCATTGCCATTTGGGAAGAGATACAAGCAATATGGTGGAATTAATGGCACTTGAGCAATGTTTAGAATTTCTGAAGTAGGATAATCTCCAGAATATAATAATTGAAGTTGATTCTGAGTTAATCATTAACTCAATCAAAAGAATCTGTTGTGGCACAGAGCCAGAAAAGGTCTCTAGACACTGGAGGCTGATTTACGTCTTTCAAAGGATTTAGTTTCACCTCCTGTGCTTACATACTATGAGTTTTACTCATGTACGAAGGATGAAAAATAAATTGGCGAACATTCCGGCAAATCAAGGGGTTCTCTACACCAAAAGTAGGGTCAAGTTGAGTTGACAAGAGATGCCTAAGATTAGATTAAGGGAGCATTGTCTCACTCAAGTAGATGAGGAAAGAACGATGTTTCGAAACAGAGCCACAGAGACGGGGTCTAGTGGATTTGGATTCATTATGAAGTGTTATTTCAGAAGTGAGGTCATATTTGGGATGCAGGTCTCTGTCTACCTCCTCAACCCAGGTAAGCGCAAACCTAGAAGTCCTAGGTGGAAGTTGCTCGGTAGATGGTGTTTCTCAGATGGACGGTTAGACATATGTATTTTCATCTTCCTTTGGTTCATGCGCTCGAGGAGATGGATGGTGCAAGGGGACGGAGTCCAGGCTTTATCGGTAGACTCAAAACCACCACATTACTTCCTGTGGTGTCAATACCGCCCTTGGGGTGGTTTCTGGTTTATCGCATGCCATTCAAGCCGAGAGCAGTATTTCAGAGTTGGGAGCGATTCCACTCACCATGCAACATGTGGCCAAGGGTGGGGAGAGAATACCACCCTCATCGCATGGTAATTCTTGGTTCTTTTGGCTCATGCAATATGATCCTCAGCCGTAGGATCAAGAGAGGAGAATCCACGGTCAAGAATGAGTGTGCATGTTGGTGGGTTCAGGTCGTTTATCACACAGTAATTCTCCAGCCTTTTAGTTCATGCCATATTATCCTCCATCGTTGGATCAGGTGAGGAGAATCGACAGTAAAGGAAAACTGTGCATGTTGGTGGGTTTGAGTAATTTTTTGTGCATGTTGGTGGGTCCGAGTCTTTTGAACTTTCACGAAATGTTTATTTTAAGATTTGAGTTACTACGAGTCTATTGTTTGGGTCTTTAGGACCTAGTTGGTGAGGCTTTTACCTTGGGCTAAAAGGTTTAGCCTACAGTTGGTTGTATATTATGTAATTTTACCCTTTGAACATTTTGAATAGAAGGAACGACTCTTGCATTAGCAAAAAAAGAAATAAAGCTGACACAGAGGCAAGGAATCCACCCATAGGGTCAAATGGAAACCAAGGCACTGCACGAATCCCAATGTGTGATAATGAAAGCTGATGTAGAACATAAGGGAAACCACCCAGTCAAAGACCCGTGATATTGATCGACGCTGAGCACAAGGTGACCTATCAATAATGAATATAGGGCCATGGTGCAACTCTAGATCGACCCTCAAAACAATTTTTCATAGTCGATAAGGACAAGACCTGTGAGCAAGCAGTCAAAGGAGACCTTCTGAAATTGGCATAAGCAAAGGACCAATAAAACTGATGCGATAACAAACATGAGGCTGACAACGAGGGATGGCCGACTAAAAAATAGGTCAAGAGACACTGGAGAGAGGCCAACTCAGGTTTAATTTTGTTGAAGAAAAGAATGACTCAACTATGACTACAAGGCAACATATGATAACTTTGTATAAGTGTGTCATGCATGAGGCATAAGAAAACTCTCCATATGATTGGAAGAGGTAACCAATCGGAGGAGGATTGACTCAATAATAAGGTTAAGGCTCTCCTAAGTCAAACTAAAGCCCACCCTAATGGAGGAAAGAATTTATTTTGAGTGCTTTGTTCAAGGGCGACATGACTAACTCTAGTTGCCATCAAAATATGGAAATAATGTCCCGTTCCCACTCTTTTTTTTAAATATATATATTTTTTGTCTTTTTCTTTCATATGAAGCTTGAACAAGAGTAAAAGAATGCTATAGTACAGTGGAAAGAATGAGTGTCAAAAAAAGTATATTCTCTAGTTCCGGGATGGGAACATTCTTATGCTCAATGCAAGGTGGTGAAACTAGTCAAGGGCACTCAAAGGGACATTTTTTCCATGGGTATAAGGGTGTGTGAAGTTGTAGAGGCTAAGTGATTGCAAGGTTGATTTTGCATAAGACACGGTCGATAAGTGGCTTAAACATGAGTCCAATTGAAGTCGGCTCAAGGCCAAAAGGTGCAAGTAGTCAATATGCAATGCAGCAATACAACTCATCACAAAGGAGCCTCTTGGGTATAAGACCAGAAAGTAGTGCAAAAGAACAAGAATGAGTCTTCAATGCATAAGTCATGGTGAGACTAAAGAGGACTCCCGAGCCTAAGAACAAAAATTCAGCATGGATAGCAAGTGACAACAAGGTACCATCTAGGGTGCCCATGATAAGGTAGGCTCTACCACATAAGTTATGACACTTCTAAGCAAAGAGAAGGTTCCACATCATATCTTGGTGGGGTCGATCCTAACGCCAAAATGGGAAAGGAAACTGATAAATGCACAATGCAACTGAAAAACCTAAACTATATGTTAGTTTTGAGAACCAATACCTGTCAGAGTGAATCAACCATACAAATGTCCAAAGGAAAAATCTTCCAAGTTCTATAGACATAACTAGGAACACTAGACAAGAAGTTAATACATCGCACATATACACTTTAGATAAAATCTTGTGTTACAAAACTTAAAAATGCGTACCTTATATATACAATATGGTACAAGAAACCACACAACCTTGTGGCTTAAGCATAATAGTTCTTTTGGACAAACCCCTTGCAAGGCTTAGGCCAAGGACTCCTTTGGTAGTAAAAACTCATGGCTTTGAAGAGTTCCTCCTATGAAGGCAAATCAAATTATGAGAAATCATGAGAACTATAAGGATTAAAAGAGGAAATTAAGGGGTCCTATGTCCCTATAGGAAGAATCGCTCAATCAACTGCCATGACCACGTACCAAGAAGGAGAATAATAGGTCAAAAGATCCTTCTCAAATGCAATTGAACATTCAGGATTCAACGCTACATAATTCACCTGTGGCGGGGTAGGGTTTACTTGAACACTTGGAACAAACAAAGGGGTACTTTGCAGTAAATTCGAATTAGGGTGGTGATTATCAGATGCAAGCTGATCAATAGTGACAATATTCCCTTTATGAGGAAAACACATCACTCGAAAGAGTGAAGACACCATAGCATTCATTGCATAGACATAATCACGCCCAAGTAGCATATTAAAGTCTAAAGGGAAATCAAACACCATAATATCGATAAAAATTGTCTTCCCACCTAAAGTAATAGGAAATTGAGGAAGAACACCCAGAGATTCACCAGGTCTTCTATCATAGGCTAACAACTGACTCTCAGTTTCCAATAACTTTGGAGAACCCAAAGCTTTCTAAGTCAAGGAGGATATAATACTTGCAAAGGATCCTTCATCCACCATACATCGATAGACGTTTGTGGAATTAACTCTAACCTTTATTTGAAAAGGTGCAGCGGAAGGAAGATGAGGCTCGACAAGACTATCCCAATCAAAGGAAACACTCCTAGAGCATGGAGGGGGAACATTTGAAGAAATCAAAATGCCCCCTATACCAGAAGACTTTGTACTAGAAATCAAACAAACTCTATTGTTAGGCACTTCACCCCACAAAAGAGGAGTGTAATAAGCCAAAGATTGCACTGGCGCAACCACGTTATCAACCAATTGTTGATGATAGTGTTGAGAAACCATATCATATTCAAGAGTAGAAGAAATTTTAGACTTGGACCATATCCTTTGTACCTATGGAATACCAGGGCACAAATGAGTAATACAAGGGAACTCATGTTTAAGACTTCTACACTTAGGTTTTTGATCAACATCCATTCTACCAACATGACTAGTAGTGGTTGGTGGAAATTCCCTAACATGACGCATAGAGGTTCATGACTATTAGTGACTAGACTTATGCCCCCAACATGACTGGCAGCAACTGAAGGTTCATCTCCAACATGACTAGCAGAGATTGAGGATGAGTTGCTAGTATGAATTGCAGTGACTAGACTTATGCCCCCAGCATGACTTGCAGCAGCTAAAAGCTCATCTCGAATGTGACTAGTAGAGGTTGAGGATGAATTGCTAGTATGACTTGTAGTGACTAGACTTGTGCCCCCAACATGAGTTGTAGTAGCTGAAAGCACATTTCCAATTGACTAGAAAAGGTTGATGATGAATGGATAGAATTATTCTTCTTGTTTGTCTTCCTCTTTCTCCTCTTTTTAGATCTCTTATTACAAGAGGGAGGAGGAAGAGGAATCCTAGATTTCTCTTTGAAAGAAGATGAACAACCCATTTTATTCCCTTGAAATAAATCATTCGTTTGAGAAGCTTCAAGAACATCTGGAATATTTGGAGTGGACCACAACCAAAACTGATAGTCCAACATTCAATCCAGGAATATTAAAAGTGGCCATTAAGGGGTTATCAACATTTCCAAAGAAAGGAAAAACACAAGGGTCCCCATTTGGGAGGGTACCTTCGTTGGTTTCCACAGGAATATTGGCCATATCTAACTTATTCGCAGATCCTTCCCTTATAGGAATGTACAAATGTATTTCCAAGGAAGATAGATGCACAATCAAAACCTTTGCCCTTGAGGAGGAAACTCCACACTTTAAAGAGAAATATTAAAAGCCTTTCAAGAGCGGTGGAGTGGTAGGTCGGTAACTTAGAATCTAAAGTCCAAAAGTGACAAGACCAAAATACCTAAAGCCAACTATATACAAAGAGAAAAGAGCACTTAATTATAGAATCCATAAAGATACAACCAATCAAGCAACTTCCAAGTATTTTTGCTCCGGGTGATGAGGACCGACACCAAAATACAAGAAAGTGAAGCAAGGGACTTGTTGTAGCTTATATTGTGTTTAAGATTTATTTATCAGTTTTATCACAAAAAAAGCAAAAAATCAAAAGAAATGGAAAATTAAATCATTCTTTAATGTTTGATCGCATCGCAAATATCCATAGGACCTGTATCGGCAGAAAGAAATATGACATGAAATATGGCGGACCCAATAAAGTATTGAATGCAGCTTTGATATATTTGAAATTCGGAAGGTTATGTTTATTCACATATCGGGGAGTTGGAGAGGCATATGTGAATGTGACCCTCGGAGGATGCGATAAAGATTAGCGATAAAGATTGCATTGAGAAATGTGCACAGACACGGAATGAGCGGAAAAAGGTATGTATTATGTGTATTTCCCTTTTGAAGGGTTTACAATAGAAATAAGTGCCGATAGGAGGTTTATGTGAGTTAAGTCCAAAGTAATAAGGTTATGGGGCTTGGATATATATATGCGGCATAAAGCATAATCAAAGGGTTAATAAACATCAATCGAAGGATTAATGAAGAGGGGTTATAAAGTCCCGATAGAAAAGAAAGACTGGGCTATATGTATATTATTTATGCCAATTGCGATATGAGATGCCTGGACCCAATAGTTTATATATGATGTGATTTATAAGTTCGGCGAGTCCACAATATCGTAAGGTTTGAGTTCAAGCACCAATTGAAAGTGCCAATTGTGATTTGCGACGGCAATGCAGACCCGATATTATATATGCCATGTTTTATAATGCCAGCGGGTCCGTAAAGCACCAAATGAATATATCTTGGTTCTTTTGCTGATTGTGGTCTGTGATAATGATTCCGGACCTGATGAATTATGAAATTAAGATTTATGACAAATCGAGTCCATAAGGGTATTAAGGTGTATTTAAAAGGTGAAAGGGTGAATGCGATAAGTTTTTGAAGCATTATTGATTCATTTCTAGTTCCATGAGTCTCATCATTATTTAAAAGGCATTTGAGTTTAAAAGGCGCGACCAAGCAGTAAAAGTGTTGTGATCAAATTGCAATCGCAAATTGCAGTGTGAGCATTTATATGGGGTAATACCTTTCCGCCGATTGTGACTTGTGATATTGTATATATAGGAACATTTAATGGGCGGATTTGATGGGTTATGAAACATAGTTAACTCTTTCTAAGTTCCTCTTTGCATTGATTTCGCCAAATAAAGGGAAAATTAGTGTTAAAGCCGAATCCGAAGAAAAGGCGATGGGTCAGGTTTATTTGTGTTTTCACTAATCAAAACACCCTCGACATATATGCAGCCCCCTTTCAAAGCTTTTGGTGTAGTTTTACATTTGTTATGAGTTTCAATATTTTATATTTAATAAAGTTGAATAATCTCAAATAGGAAATAGTTTTATAACTTTTATAAAGCGGTTTATTAGTTGTTCCAAGAAATTAGTTCCAAAACTGAATTGATAGAAGAGATAAAAGCTCGAAAAGGGAATTGTAAAAAGGGGTTGTTCAAATTTTGGAGAACCTAGAGACTAAGCCATTGTATTCTTGATATAGATGTTGATTAATGAAAGAATCAAAAGTTTCCATGAATTGTTGGGTATAATTTTGTAACTTCTCTATCATGTGTCATCTTATGTTTTCTTCTTTCAATTATAGTAATGAAGCTGTAGGTGTTTAGTTTCTTATGTATATAAAGTTAAAATCCCTTAAAAGAGCGCTTCTAGACTTGAAGTTTTCATCTTCCTTTCTAAGTTATAGATAGTATTTCCTGTGTCCAGCAACATATTGTCTATGATTTAGTTCTCATTTTCATAATTCTTTTATGTGACAGATAGTAGGTTTTGTGTTAAATAGCATATTATATTAAACTTCTCCTTCAAGCTTTCTTCATTCATCATTTATATCTAGCAAAAAATGACATTCTGATATTTTCCGGTCACATATGTATTAAGGGTTAAAGACCAAATTTTCCAGGTCCTTCATTTAAGAATACAAAAAATAATAAAGTGACAAATAAGTGACAAAAAACAATAATCATTAATGTCTTAAGCACAATTTCTCCATAGCCAGGAAATTGGTTTCTTAAGGTACATCAGGACCTTACAAAGATAGTCTAGGATAATGACAGCCCAGGCCTACCTGTGAAGGTATCAGAGGTAGTTACGCTGACCTCCAAACAACAACCTTTTCCAGTGCAAGCACCCAAGCTTCAGAAGGATACCCTCCAGAAGTACTGTTGAACGTGATGTAATGTTAGCTTCAGGTGCCACGGGATTCCCCTTTGCAGCACCTATGCAATCCCTAGGAAAGGCCAGTATGGATACCAACTCATATCAAAAGCCGCACAGAATAGTCATGAGGTAGGACCCAACAAGTAGGAGAGGGGATATCTCTCTTCCTTGTCTTCACTCTCCCTCATGCTTAACTCGCAGTCACAGAGCTTTCCTGGTCTTTCTAATGATATTAGGTTTCACTCTTTATTCAACTTCTAAGTTTTGTAATATGAGTGGCCTTGGAGAGCTAACTCTCCACTCACCTAATAGAAGGCCCTAATGAACCTAAACTTGTTGGTGTTTGTTAATGACAACAATAAAAGATCTATTTCATTTTATTAATTACTCGATTTTATATAGCTGTTGTTTTAAGTTAGGGGAATTATGAGAGTGAAACTGATGATGTTTTGACGCACTAGAAACCAATATAAACCTAGCTGCATGCCAATGCAGTTATTTTCTTAAATGAAAATGGATTTCTATAGAGTTCTACGAATAAAATTGTACAAGCAACTTTTTCTTTTTCCAGAAAACACACTCCACACACCTAAAAGCTAACAAAAAGACTAAAATGTTTGTAATGCAAACTATAATGATAGTGCATGGATGCTCATACAAGAAGAAAAATGTGTTTCTTTATAGAGAAAATAAGCCAACTTGAAATTGAAGAGGGCTAAAAAATTTAAAAAAAATCTCTCAAAAGGAGGCAAAACAAATTGCAAAAGATCACAATTTGCTTCTCAACAACAAAACAAAAGAAACCATAAACCAAAAGCTTAGGAAAATAAATTTTTTTTTTGAGCTTTTTCTTTTAAGGAAACAAAAACAAATTTTTGAAGTCACAAATGTACTACTAAAACTCAAAATATCAATAAATAAGCACAAGGAATATTTCAATCTTGCAAGTTATAAACTCGAAATTGAACGAAACTTGAATAAGAAAGACTACAACTTGTACAAACTGATCAGATATTGATCCAGGACTTCAATGATAGCTCAAATTTCAAAGTGTTCAAGAGAGTGTCAAACCTAAATGACCGGATAGAAATCATCATCTTGATTCCGTCGCCGT
The DNA here is from genome assembly GCA_000404065.3 of Pinus taeda. Lineage (NCBI taxonomy): Eukaryota > Viridiplantae > Streptophyta > Pinopsida > Pinales > Pinaceae > Pinus > Pinus taeda. The sequence goes on from APFE031332021.1 coordinate 160,846, forward strand.
GAACAATTCAAAAAACCGACACCGTATGGAGGAGTTATCATATTTTGAAAAAGTTTAAAAAACTGCAATTTTCAAGAATAATTTGATTTTTGGAAATATTTAAAAAAGAATATTCCTTGGAATATTCCCTATAATATTCACTAGAATATTCCTTCTGGGTTGACCAATTAGGAGCTGACATGTGGCAAGCCCGAAGGCCACCATGTGGCCCTGGATTGGTATTATAAAATGTTTATGGGTCAACCGGGGTCCAACCCATGACCTCCCGTGGGAAAACCAAAGGCTCTGATCGTCTCGACTATGCATTGGATCTTAGCAATCTATCGTCAAAGGTTTAAGTTAAAGTTTAACCAGTTGAGGTTTGGGGGTTAGGACCGTCAGCGGTCTTACCTGCTAGTGGTCCCATAAAACATATCACATGCCACTGTTTGCCCAATGTTATGTAACCACGAGCGTTAAACTAATTGTTTGTTTCAACGCAGTCGCATGTGACTGCATGTTAACCGTTGCCAAAAAAACCGCCAGCATTAATGGTCTTCCTCCCTAATCGCCGGTAGTAATACTGGTCACATGCGTGCCAGAGGTAACGATAACCACCAGCTCTGATGGTTTAGTTTGGTGGAGCAGAGAAATTTAGGGGAATTGCCAAATTTAACTCCAGGCAATTGTAGTTTTGCGAGATTTGGTGGAGTAATACTAGGAGAGACTGATTAATGAACTCAAGAGGAAATTTTTGACCTAAGGGAGTGAAAGAAGAGTCTACCTAGGCTAATTTGGGCTTTTTGAATCCATTGGAACAGTCCAGAGAAGTTGAAGAAGCCATCTTCAAGGAGATTTTTGACGAAGGAGATTTTGGAGCTTAAGGCCACCAGGGGTTGGAGGCTATTGTAGAAGCTACCAGTATCCTTTCTCAGCAAACAAATAGTCGTTCCCGACTATAATAAACCTTGTGAATCCAATGAAGGTGTTTTCAAAAGTTTCACATAAAAATACATAAAAATCCAAAAAGATGTTTTTTTCTCATTTACTTCTAGAAATCACCTAGGTAGATGTTGTTTACTTCCTAAGGAGGTAGTGGCATTCATTTCATGGTTCTTCATCTCTCTTTCTGCAAAATTAGGATTAATTGGTTAAGTAGGGTTTTCTAGGTTTACTTTACATTTCAATCTTCTTTTCCTTTCTGCAAATAGAGTAGCCTCTATAGAGTAAGCTTTCCTTTCTTTCATCACACATAGAGCTTCTTCTGGAATCCATAGAAGTTGGCTTGAGCTCCTAGTGATCTTGCGCCAGTTGACCAAGTGATAGCCTGCAGTAAGAACTAGTACTTGTGCATACAACAACATCGCTTCCAAGTTTGTTATGAACTACCGGGTTGATAAAAGTAAAGTAGGAAGCCTAGGAGTTGCAACATTATTGCTACAATACTGGTGCCCACCAACTGTCTTGACTACACATTGGATCTTAACAATTTACAATCAAAGGTTTAACTTAAAGATTAACTATTTGAGGTTTGGGGGTCAGAACCACCAGTGGTCTTACCTGCCAGTGGTCCCATAAAACATATTACATGCTTCCATTTGCCCAATGTTATGTAACCACCAGCATTAACTTGACCGTCGGTTGCAACGCAGTCACATGTGGTTGCATGTTAACCGTTGCCAACAAAACTGCCAGCATTAACGACCTTCCTCCCTAACCACAAGCGGTAATACCAGTCACATGCACACCAGAGGTAATGGTAACCACCAGCTCTGACGGTTTAGTTTGGCAAAGCGAAGAAATTTAGGGGAATTGCCAAATTTAACTCCAGATGACTGTAGTTAGCTGCAGTTTTGCCAGATTTGGTGGAGTAATACTAGGAGAGTCCGATTAATGAACTCAAGAGGCAATTTTCGACGTAAGGGAGTGAAAGAAGAGTCTACCTATATTAATTTAGGCTTTCTGAAGCCATTGGAATAGTCCAGAGAAGCTGAAGAAGCCATCTTCAAGGAGATTTTCGTCCAGGGAGATTTTGGAGCTCAGGGCGACCAGGGGTTAGAGGCTGTTGCAGGAGCTACCAGTATCTATTCTCAGCAAAAAAACAATCATTCCCAACTGTAATGAACCTTCTGAATCTAATGAATGTGTTTTCAAAAGAATTTGGAGACTTCTAAAGGCCGAGATGATGAAGGGAAGTTTCAGGCAACCTAGTGCCATCCATGGAGGAAGGCCTAGATTGGGGATGCAATGCTCGTTTTGAGCAAATTAATAGTCATTTGTTGATGTCAGATATGTGTTGGAGATAGTAGCAGAGGTTTTAGAGACATTTGAAGCATTCTAAAGGAGTTTGTGCCATTAAGAAGCTCAGGGAAGCTCAGTGCACCTTGTGAAGGAATTAAGTCCAAGGGAACCTAGATCTGCTTGCACCATGAGGACAGCCATGACAGGGATGTAGATGGTTTTCTAAGCACATTGGTTTAGTTTAGTAACCTTTGGATTTGAGTGTGGAACTTGCAAAAGAATTCAAGCCATAATCCCAAAGAGCCAAGTCAAGTTGACAAGAGCTCATGGAGACATAGCCCACTAGATCGAGGTGAACTCCTTATTAAATTTGTTGTTATGTGTGATGTTTATTTACTGCATTATATGACAGATATATTTGTTTAATATCAGAAGAAACAAATCAAGTTAAAGCACTTAAATAGATGAAAACAAACAAACACATACACCTATTTCAAGTACATAATTCTGCAATTGTCAACATAAGCTAGATTGTGTTTGTTTAAACTTTGGAGTGGGAGGTTCTTGTAAGCATGACAAGAGGTTCAAACCCTCATTTTATATCAGAAAATGACCCAAATAACAGCAAACGATTTCGACAAACTCATCGGCGCGACACTTCCACATCACCTTCCCTCTAAGGATTTGCATTGCCACCTTCACAGTGGGGTTGCAGATGTTGAAGATAGCATGCTCGCATGGCTTCGTCACCAGTTTGAACTTCTCTTTCACTGATTCTGTGAGTGTCTGCTCACCACCCTTGCCACCAAAGATCATAGCTTGATTTTCACCTGTATAAGACAAGCGCATTATTTTGCAAATCTAGATATCAATGATGGGTATCGGCTCCTCCAGACACATACACCCATCATGCACCAAGCACAACAGCTACTTGATGACCAAAATTGTCATAGGGTCTAGTTATAGTGTGACATCCAGAGCAGGTTCAACAATCCTGCCTTCTATACCCCCTTGAGCTAGCTCCACGGCTCCAACGCTGTCATCCCCATATTCATGTCCATGATGCAGTGCATTAACTGTTCGGTCGCCAGGTGCGGGAACTTCTCGTGGTCCACCAAGTCCTAGTCTTTGAGCTTCAATATTAGCACCTGTTCCAAATGTGGACTGTCAAAAGCAATTTCATCCAGTAGGAGAGGGGTTTGCAGGGGAGTCTTGCTTTCATCAATGTCCTTTGGGACCATGAACTTAGGCTTGCGTGGAATGACATACTTCGAAAACCATGCAATAGGGTCCACACCCTGGGCTTCAACCTCCTCTATTTCCACTCCCACATCCTCATCGTCCATCGGGATGTCTTCAATATCCTCCTCCTCTGCTTCTAGGTTTATAGCCTTGTCTTTCTCTTGGGCAGTGGACTTTGGTGGGTTTCGTCTTGGTGATGCACACATTGATATGGTAGGCTACTTTCCCTTATTATCCTTCACGGTCTCCTTGGTTGGATTTGGCTTTAGTCCTGACATTCTAGGGGATTTAGGGAACTGTGCCAATACTTTGGCCATTTCTAGGGCAGATACTTCGGCACCCGTGTCAATTTCCTGCACATTCTCCTTGGTTGTCACTCCTTCGGTGTCCATAGATTCTATGTGTGTCGACATCATGCTATTCACTAGTTCATGTGTCTCCTTTGACAATTATTCAAACACCAGACTCACTACCAGATCTTGAAAGAATTCACAGTTTATGTGCACCTGAGAGCGCAACAACTCAATTCTCAAAATGCCATGTGTTTTTCACTCGACATCCACTTGTAATTTATAGGGCATTTTGAATTCAAATACGACCATTCGCCCCAAAATTGGTTCATTAATGTTGGATTGGCAGCAGATTTTCAAGGATCTAAGACATAAGTTTCATCTTAAATGTTGGCCACCCACTCCATTTACCTCACTTTTGTCATCGTTTCATGAACAATGACTTTAGCAGTCACTTTCTAGCCGACCTGCACAATTTCTCCTTGGGTAGCGTAGCTCCTTCCATGATTTCGTAGACCCAGTGATATGTCCTTGCTTCGTACCATCTTCCAATCGTGCAACTCCCCAACCTGGGTAGTGTAGTTTATGGTCCCATGTCTCCTTTCAGCTACCCGGAGCGCTAAGACTGTGCTACTTTCATTTATTCATATGGTCAGACCACCGGTGTATGGCTTTAAATGAATTCCATTTGCCTTTCCTGGGAATGGTTCTCCATTTAATTTGACCAGTTGTACAACTCCTCCGTCGGTAATATCCTTAATAACATAAGGCCCTAACCAGTGCATCCTGAATTCCCCTGGAAATTTATCAAACTTACTATCATATAACAAAAATAGGACATTTACCTTAAATGTGCGTAGCTTGATGTGTCAATCATGCCATGCCTTTTCACGCTGCTTTTGGATCTGTTGGTGAAATCTAGCCAAAAATCTTTCTTCTTCGAGCTCATCCAGCTGTGCGAGCCTCTCCTCCAGGGCCCCACAGTTTGTCATACCTATGACCACTGCTATGCAAAGACTAGGCACAATGTATTCATAGGCATTACCACTTCCACACCATAGACAAGCCCAAAAGGGGTTTGTCCAGTCAACTTCTTGCATGTCGTTTGATAAGCCCACAGTACTGCAGGTATGCATAGGTCCCAATCACTTCGTTGAGCATTGCAAACCTTGGTTAGCACATTTTTAGCACTTTTTTGAACACCTCCATTGTCTCGTTAGCCTATGGGTGGTAAGGTGTGCTCTTCTGGTGGTATACCTAAAATTCCTCTGTTAGTGCGCTAATCGTCTCATTCTAGAAGTGCATACGATGATCACTCATCAAGATCTTTGGAAAGCCAAATCGGGTCAGTACATACTCAAATAGGAACTTCACGGTAGTCACACTCGTGCAATCCTTCACCGGCTATGCTTCTACCCAACGAGTCAAATACTCCATCACAGTGATAATGTACTTGCTCATGTCTTTCCTTGTGGTTGAGTGGGTCCTACAAAATCTATCGCCCACTTCTCGAAGGGTTGCAATGTCATTTGTGGATTCAAAGGCATTTCATCCCTTTGCGATGGTCTACCCGTTCTTTGACACACATCACATGCCTTGCAATATGTTTTTGAATCTTGATGAAGGGTTGGCCACCACATCCTTGCGTGTAGATTATTCTACGCGGTTACTCTCCCTACATAATGTCCTCCCGTGGTGCCCCCATGAGCATCCACGAGGATGCTGCTTCTTTCAAACTCAGGTACATACCGTCGCAATAACTCATCAGTCCCAATATTGTATAGATGCATAACAATGATAGAGAAATCTTTCACGTGCACCACTAATTCATTCTTTTCCTCGACAATGTATCCATCCATTGTAGTTCCTATTGTTAGGAAGTGTATTATATCCTCAAAATGACCATCCGTGGCATGCACTGCAAATAGCTGTGCATCAGGAAATTCTTCTTCCAAGTTAGTAGGTTCCTCCCCTGTTTTAATGCACGATAGATGGTTTGGTCCCACGTACAATCGTCCAAGCTTCACAACAACCTCAAAATCGTACTCCTGGAGCAATAAAATCCATTTGCAGATTCTCCCCCCCAACAAAGGCTTATTGATGAGGTACTTCAACGTGGAGTGATCTATATACATCTTAAAATGGCCTCCTAGCAAGTAGTCCATATACTTCTAGAGCGCATACACCATAGCTAGCCCCTCGCGCTCAGTGGTGGAATAGTTCTTCTCTGCTTTGGATAATCTTCGGCTTTCGAATGTGATAGGATGGTCCAAACCTTCTCTGCTAGCCTGTGTTAGTATTGCTCCCATCGTTATGCATGACACGTCGGCATGTACATGAAACTCTTTCTTCCAATCCAGGAAGACTAAAATCGGTGCGGTAACCATACTTTCTTTTAATATATCCAAGGTCTTCTTACAGTCATCATTCTATTAGAAGGTGATGTCCTTCTTCAACAATTTCTCCATAGGAGCGGTGACCTAGGCATAGCCTTTGATAAGCTTTCTGTAATATCATGTATGTCCCAGAGTGGTGCATAGTTATTTCACACTCCTCGTTGCTTCCAAGTTTAGTATCACCGCGATATTTACAGGGTCTACCATTAGTCCCTGTGTGCAAACCACATGCCTTAACAGGTTCCTAAATGGAACACAAAACAAACACTTCTTGAGATTGAGTGTGATCTAGTATCTTTCACAGGTATCCACCATTAGGCACAAGCTTGCTACATGGAGTTTAAACAACCCAAATACAGTCCATTCATCGAAATATACCTCCAGGAACTTATGAATAAATTCCTTCAATGCCGCAACAACTACATGCGAGAAGATCACAAGTGCATTCTTTAATCCAAAAGGCATTACAGTTTATTGAGAACAACCCCACTCAGTTGCAAAGTTTGTCTTGCTCCTATCCTCCAGCACGATTTTGATTTGGTGGTACCCAGAGAACCCATCAATGAAGTAATATGCTTCCTGGCCACCTACATTTTCCAACACTTCATCAATGAACAAAGTCGGGAAAGGATCATGCACACAAGCATCATTCAGTTTTTTGATAGCCATGCATATCTCTTGCACCACCATTGGGCTTACCCAATCAGATTCTTCCAGAGGTTCAATGATGTCTACCATGAGCATATTGTCTAGCTCTAAGTGTACCTTCTCCTTATATTTCAGATTGAGATGGTAAGGCCTTTGCTTAACTGGCTTTGTGTTGGGATTTAACATGATCTTCATCATTCCTAGGTCCTCGATTATTCCTTTCAGATCTGTACACTTTGTAGGGAATAAGTCCTAGTATTCGTGGAGAAATTCAATGACCTTATCCATCATCTTGTCATCCCAGTAGTCTCCAACCTTTGCAAATTTTGGTTCTGCCTCCGTACCAATGTTCACTTGTTTCGTTTTCAACAACGCAGTTATATCAGGGTTCTCAATATGTGGTCCCTGAACCTCGCAGTGACCTTCTGTTTCTAGAATGTTAATCTTCCATGGATCCTCGTCCTCTTAGGCAGTTACATTATAACACTCTAGCACATGACTCAGTTGAGTAGCCCATTCAGGCTAAATCAGGTCTAAAGGATCCTGCGGTATCCTAAATATTTCTTCTTTCACCTCTTGTAGTGCTTCATCAATACTATCAAAACCATCCTCAAAACTAAATGTCATCGTGAATCCTTCGTGCATGATAGCCTATTCAACTATCCCATGGAAAGGCTCTGTTTTTATATATTGATTCATTGGGACAACATCTAGGGTATTACAGAACAAGTGCACCCGCTCAGGTTGGGGCTTTTCTCCATAAGCCTAGGTCCATTTGGCTAGATGCACGTGTAGATCATTTTGCCCATCATACTTGTCTATCAGTCGCATCTTAGGCTTCCCAAATCATGTTCTCATCATCCTCCTACATTCAAACCAATCATCAAAGCTTCCCATGTGTGTACCCCACCATCTTGTGGGCGTAGCATGCACTGCCCAGTCCAGTGCCTAGAAGCACTTCTTTTCTGGTACCTCTCTTTCAAATGCATCCAAAAATATATCTACCTTATTAAGACCATCATAAGTATGTAGATTTCTTACCTCTGACAACACACAGCATAGCGACCAGGTCATCATGTTGCAATTTAGCGTAGTTACTTCATGTAACCAATTCTGCTAGCATTTTATTTCTTCATTGGATTTCGAAGTGTAGGAACTCTCATGATCCCATGTAATCTGTTCATTGGTGGTGGGATTCACCCAATCTTGGTCTCGCACTATTATCTTATAGATACAATCGAGGTCATCATCACTCTCATAATTGCAGACAGGTTCAGTATAGTGCCATCCTTCAGTAGGATCAACGGGTACTCTTATGCGCAATGATTTCCTCTTAGAGATCATCTTTCGCTTCTTCAGAATGATTACCCCATTCATATCAGTAGCCCAGTCAATTCTCAGGAGCACAGGATAGGAATTCTTGTCATCCACTATCTCTATTAATTAAAAATTAGCCAGCATGCTCACTCCCTCAATATCCCACCCCATGGGGATGATCTTCTGCCGATTCACCATCCTTAGCTAAATTGGAGACCATTGCAATGCAGGTCTCCCCATTTTCTCCAAAGTCTACTTTGGTATGACATTCGCATCTGACCCCAAGTCCAAAATGACCTAATCCATTTCATACTCTCCTATCTGTGCGGTCAGTCTCATCTCTCGTCCCATCCTTTTTTTATGCTTGCCAATATTTCGTACTACGTGCAGCTCACTTGGTGCGATTCCAGCACATCTATTGATGAGTTCTTGTAACCCTTCACAGCCTTACTATCGTACAATAACTTCATATATGTTATAGACATATTTTTGCACTGTAACCCCAATCTTATATGTCCATAAACCAAGGGCTTCTAAGTCCCTAAAAGTGTTGTTTCATACCCTAAAGGAATAAGGTCAGCTGATTACATCATCTCCCAGAAGTTCTCCATGAAAAACTTCTCATAACTGGTCAAAACTAGACCATCTCATCTACTCCATGGTCGAAGTACGATGCATCCCACCTAATGCACATGAGGGGTGTGATGCATACTGAAAAGCCCTTCTATTGGGTGCGATGGGCGAGAGTAGACAAATAACAGAGACAGTTTGCAGGTGGATGATCATGGAATCTTCCAGAAACTTCTCCTGTGACACTTGCCTCTCTGAATTCGCCCAGGGATGAGTAAGAGATCATGAAATATCCAAGTGGAATTGAGAACTATTAGAGAAATGACACTAATAAAAAACCCAAAATCTAACTCACCCACCTGCAAACATCTATATATGAATCCCTCATCCTAGAGATCCAAAGGCTGGAATTTTGCATCTTGTAAGGAAGTGCTGGTTGTTTCTTTGTGGAACATCATAGTGTTGGGTGATCTAGCTTTTCATGAGGTGAAGAAGGGCTTTCATGTTGGTAGGATGGTGCTAGGTCAGATCAATGGGTTGTAATCCTCTCTTCTACCACTTTTATCAATAAAGCTATTTGAGTTTTCCTCCATATTCTTGTATGCTTGAGTTGATATATTCATTTGTATGTTCAATATATATCTGATCCTATATTGTTTATGATTGTAGATCTCTATGCTTTGATGGTATTATGTTGCTTTGACTCTACAGGTGTTCTTCGAAGTGGGACAAGCGAGGAAGGAGCAGCAAATATCTGTCAAAGGGGAGAGGGAACAAGCAAGGAGCCAAACGAAAGACTGAGGTTGGTACTCTTTTCTTCTCTCTCATCTACTTCTCATAAAGGAAAACACAAGTGACTTTAGTTTGTTTGTTTCTAAGATAGCTACCCGTCTTAGTGGGACTAGCAGCTCTGAATGGACACTAGTTTTCTTGATAACAAAATGGTGACTCCACTGGGGAGCCAATAACTTGTTTGCTTGTTTCTAGTTTGTTTACTTTATAAACTACAGACGGAGCTTGAAGTTATGACAGCTAGCCTTCGAACTGCTTTTGCTATGCAACTGCAAAGTAGATAAACGTTGCTTCAGTCAATCTCCCGGTTAGTTTATGAATTAAACATTTGACTTGCAAACATCCTAAGTGCCCTGGTGGTGGCTCAAGTAACCTCATTAGAACAACCCCTATACTTTGTATTTACTGAATATCATTAGCTCAGCCTAAATCCCTAAACTAAGCTACAAACTGTGACCAAAAACCAAGTTAAAGTCTCATCCCTGGACCATCGCACTGTCTCCTTTTGACAGTTTAGATGCATCGCACCTCCCGTGTGCTATAGGTGAGATGCATCCCTGTTTCCTTGTGTTACAGGTGCGATGATCAGATAAGACTATTTATACCTCCAGATTTTGGTTTTTCTTCATTCTGTTCAGCTTTATTTAGGAGTTTTGTTGTCTGTGATTAGTATACCACTGTTGAAACTCCCTTCCTTTGCATTATTCAGCCTCCATTGTACAAATAATTGTGAATGTTTTTATGTATTTTTCACCATTTACAATTCTCTTTTTGCAAATGGTAGCTTAATTGAACTGTTGTCTTTTGATTTGAAAGTGCCGCAAGTGTCGTTTTCAATCAAAGAAAAGAATCCTCCTCTTTTTGATAGTCGATTACACTGTTACTCTTGTATTTGATTTGAATTAATAGTATTTCAAGTGTTGAAAATAGTTTTCAATTCAAAATCACAAAGTGTCATCCTTATCTTCCTTTCATCTTTTGAAAAGAAAATTGTTAGTACTGTCACTTTGAAAAAATAATTCATATTTGTACTTAGCATTCTTTTTGTCATTCACACATTAAGAAAGTGGAAAACAAAAACATGCATGTGCATTTGCATTTAGACTTCTTGTTCATATTGATTTAGGAAAATGCATCTAGTGTGTGCTCTTTGCTCTATGTTGAAAGATTTCTATTTCTCTTTCCTTAGTAGCTAGGATTTTCATTGCGAAAAGAAGAGTAAACGACTGTTTATCATCTTAGATTGCATATTTAGGAGTTGTATATCTACATCACATGGTGAAACTCAAAGGAAAACTTCTTAAGAAAAATCAACTGCAAAATAAATTTTAATGAACATAAAAATTCTTTGGAACCTAATGCACAACATTTAGAAGTCTAGGCTAGAGACGTATTCCAGCGTCGTAAACCCTGGTAACTATCGCTTTCATCGTAGGTTGGGTGATTCCTCCTCTTTGAGACGACAAGTGCCAGTACGGTCTTGTGCTCCCACATACCGCCGAGTATATATTGGGAGACCACAATAGGCTATATCCTTTATCCTTAGGAAGCCATGTCTGCCACCCTTGTTGGCCGGATAAATCGCTCTTGTAGACAAGACGATCTCCCTAGTATCAACTGATATCTAGCAACAAGCAGGAGAAGAAAATCTACTTTTCTCTAAACATATTGCGATTCATTAATAAAAACTAAGAGGTGTTTTAGACCCTACCTTAAGTCAAATGCTAGTTTGTAGTAGCCTTGCTCCAACAGCTTCAAAGAGTTTCCTTTTAATAACCTGCAATCACAAACAAGCACACATCAAAAAACACTTGCATAGCTAATATAATAAATCATGTTCATCATAGTGATCAAGGAATCTATGAAATAAACCATAAGACACAGCTTATTGAGAAAAATAAACTCGATTTTATTGACTTTGAAATAGAAGAACTTTACAACCTTGGTGCCTTGATGCTGTACAAGCTCTTCCCAGGGTCCAAACAGGAATCTCCTCTACTTTGACAAGCCTAACTCTCCTCCAAATGAGATCAAAATTTATGTAATATCTCCTCTCAAAAGCTCAATTAGGAAGACTAAGTTCCAACAACATTTACCCTAAAAAATATTCAGCTTTCAACCCCTCAAGTAACAGCCCAATGCTTCATTTTATAGTGCAAGGGAAGGAGGTTACAGGTCCAACATTGAAGGGATAGAGTCCTCCTTCAAGGGGATAAGCTCCTCACATCAAGGGGTTAGCTCCTTAAGGAATGGGATGCATGAACCCTCAAGGAGCGAACTTGCCAGCTCAAGATTCCCTCTAGAAGCTTATAGAAATGACTCAAAGTGAGTTTTTAAGAATGTACTTGCACCTTTCTAACTTTTACAAGGGTTCGCACCCATAACACAGAGATAGAGCAGTCAGGTGTGCAGGGGACATGACCAATGGGTGTGGTACTGCAAGTAATGCTAAGAGAAAGTGTGAAACCATAGTTTTAGAGATTTTTAAGGACTTTCTCTTATTTTCAAAGCTTGATATGAAGAACTGAGGTTTAAGAGTTGCAAAGGAGGTAAGTATGAGTGGTGATAGACTCATATTGATTGTAGAATGTCAAAGTGACAATTTTTGTGCAACGGATTGCCCCCTAAAGTGCAAAGTCTATAATAGATGAGGATGGTTTTGTCATCTAAGAAGAGTGAAGTACTTTATCATTTCAAGGATCTTCCTGTGGATACCCCGGTCAGAACCTATAAAAACATTCAATGCAAAATATATATATGAACATATCATCGCTAAGGTAGGCATTCCCATACTCAGATCAAAACTGACTAGAAACTATCTAAACTGCTCTGATACAGGAATGATTTTGTAATACATCACAAGTATAGACATATGTAGACACAGTATGGGCACAACCATCTATTTATGAATAGTCCACTGTATAATAAATAACAAAATTCCTCGCAGCTTGGATGGTGGAAACTAGATCCAGGGTCTTGATTTATGCTTCTTGAACTAGTACAGTTCTATCCATGTGAATGAATGTGTCGAAGTCGAACATGGTAGAAACCACTTGATTACCAGTCAATGATGTAAATTGTTAACAAGTGTGAGGGGAACCACCAATAATGTCAATGGCCCTCAAAGTACTCAGTACAATCCATGAAATGTGAATAGATGAGTTGATGTCGAACACGTCACACAATCCTTTGATCGAAGGTCAATGATGCAAACTGTCGTCAAAGGCGAGAAACCTGCCATTAAGGCATGCAGATTTCAAGGTATTGGTGATTTCTAGATCATCTTCCTAGATAATGAGTTGGAGTCGATAGAAAGCGATCCGTCGTAGGCAAGCCCACATGAAATCATAGATCAAGTTTTGAAGAAATATATTTGGCAAGGACTAACTCAGGGATGGTCAAGATGGATGACAGATATTTAAAAATGAATGGTTTATTTGAACTGACCTCTTGAACACATAATGACATTGTAGATGGTTTGGTGACAATTGACCCAAAGCTAATACCCAAAAATTGGATGAAGACTTTCAATATGGTTTGATTAACTGTTAGGTAAAGGATTTTCCAACCCAGGTGAACAAAAAGTGTCGTGTTCAAGAGCGGTTAATTGCTTTTCCAAACACAAAGTATAACAAACAGGTTCATTTTTCTCTCTTTTGCACCACCATTTCTGGCAAGTACCTCTTTATTTTTGACAAGCTTGAGGAGGATAACATTTGCTTGATTATAAGATCATCCTTTGGATGAGTCCAACTTAGTTTAAAATTCAAACCCTAAGAAGGAGTGGTCTATTCCTGTTTGAAATTGAACAGGTCCTTTACTGTTAAATTTTAACGAGTCCAGTATAGGAAAAACTCAGTGTTTTTCAATTTTATGGAGTAAGAAGAAAAACTTAAGAAAACTCCATGGTTGTCCTTTTTCATAAATTTGTGTCTCCCAAGCCCGAAAAAGTATAAAATAATACTTGAGAGAACCACTTGACCATTACAATCAAGGAGTACTTTTCATAATTAGTGCCTTCAACCTAAAAAAGTAAAAAAGTGATCGAAAACATGACATTTTATTACCAATATCGAACTTGAAACGACAAAAGTCCAACAATCTTTTCATGTTTATATGGTTAGAAAAGAGTTGTAAGTGGACCGTCCTTTTAATTCTGTTTTAACGAGTTTAAAAAGAAAAACTCGAAAATCTTTTCATATTTTACGATTCAGAAAAGAGCTTAAAGAGGAATGTATGTTTTTCTTTTTCGTAAATTTTGAAAGAGTCCGAAAAAGTGAAAAAGTATGCTCTTCATTTAAAATGATCAATTTTCCTTGAAAATCCAATATTCTGTACAAAAACTCAAAACATTACTCATACTTGTTTAAAATTAATAAAAATGCATCAAAAGTGACATTTTTAAAGTGAAAAATAAACAAATTAAAAATTCATTTATTGAAAAAAGCTTATAAAAAGGGCTTTTGTAAATTCATTTTTACCATTTGACTTCAGAGTGAAAAGTAAGAGCTTTTGGTAAGAAGCTTCCTGTGAATACTGTGGAAAATCTGACCGTTGGAATCGAAAACCATCCTCTTCAGGTAATCCACATCATCCCTGACTTGCATTTCAACGATTTCATTTTCATTTTTAGGGCTTTAAAATTCATTTTTTAGGAAAATTTTGGTTAAAAAATCACTCGCGGTGGTTGCGCAGGTGCACGATGTGTACCCTGCAAACCCCAAATTGTTCTTACAAAAGAAAGGGTCGGGGTCCCGCACCTGCTATTAAAGATGAGTGTGAATCTACGCATTGTCCCTAACCTGGCGAGTGCGGACCCCGCGAAACGCGTTTTGAAACCCCAACTTTTTCATTTCCGCCCAAAGATTTTGAAATTACAATGTTATAATCCACCTTTTTTGCAATGTAGGTACACAAAATGCTTGTTTGGCAGGAACGGGAACACGAAGATGTGGACCAAGCCGCATTACTCCATCCACCTTCAATATAGGCATTAAGAGCATGCAGACTATTGAAATTCTGGGCCATACCTGGCATGAGGGCTTAGGTAGACTTTCTACAATGGCTGGTAGACAGGTGGAGCACACAAGACCAGTGTTTCATAATTGGTGGCCACCGGCTCTAAATCGAGCCAGAGGATATTTATTTCCTGACTGGTTTGCCGAAGAGAGGTGAAGGATTATCTCTATTCGGGACTAGGCCAGGTGGCTAGTCTGTCGTTAGTCTCTGACTAGAGTTTTGCAATGTACAAACTACCGACAAATAGATAGATGTTAAGACCATCTCCCATCCTGAACTTAAAGTGATCGCATTGCATCTAGCTACCGGTTCCCAAATGCGCATGGCAGTAGACTGCTTCCAAGGCACCATCTTCAACTAGTGCGATGCCGTGTTGGTGAATGTGAAAGGCCAACTAACTAGGGCAAAGAACGGACAACTAACGAAATTTGGGTATGGTTATTTAGTTGTGAGCTTTGGCCTAGAGATGGTACCTATGTTGGTCCCACAACAACTTTCTATTGAGGCTGGACTTCCCCGAGATCTTAGGATTATGCGTTGGGTTGCAGTCATGGCTCGTCATCCTGAGGAGGGTACAGAGGTTGTCCAATTTCCACCAGAGTATTTTCGTTGGTTGGGAAACCAACTTTTTGTGATTCAGGGCTTTCCATATGCTGGGATGGATTATCGTGGTGATCTAGACATGGCTCTTCCACTAGGAGAGTAATGGGATGATACAGGTAAAATTATTTTCAACATTTCCTAAATTTTTAAACTAATTTTTTTTTTGTTTTTTAAATCATCCAAAACTGATAGTAAAAAGTTTTAAATGCAGATGTGGGTCCACGGTGACCAGCCGCTGTCCCACCCTATGAGAGAAGATACCCTGCTGCTGCGGCACCGATCCCACAGGATTAATCAATAGAGACTTTGACCGAATTGGAGCATCATCTAGAGCACTTGACAATAGATATCCCAGAGACTAGTATAGATGATATTCCTCTTAGGCTACAGCGCTATGTGATTGGGGTCCAAGGACCTTTTAGGAGGTTCCTTTGTAGGGTGGCCCGAGCAGTGGTTTCTTATCGTGATCATCATGAGGGATAGGATGGTCGCCCTGTAGACTTCATATGACATTTTATATCTTTTAATGCTATCATTTTTGCGGATCATAAGGTGTTTTTCAACCTATGATCGAAGACAATGTATATTTGACACACTTCTATGCTATGATATATCACTATTATTGGTTATCTTGTATAACATGTTTTATGAAATGTTTTTTAAATTTACTGTTTTGATTATTGCAAATGTCTATTTAACATTTGAGAAGCAACTGCATCTGCTAATGTGTTTAAATATCTTGGAATATGTTGATATTCAATGTAGTGAAATTCACGTTCCAAGAGACGAACTCTAAAAAATAATCTTAATAATACTGGATTTCTAATGGCATAAGCCTTGTTAAGCTGTACTACAACGAGTTCAGAATCTAACCTTACAATCAAACTCCGAATCCTAAATGAGATGGATTCAGATAATAGCTCAATCACTGCACTATACTCTGTAATGTTATTTTTTGTTTGACCGAGGCTTACCCCATGCATAGATACTAACTTGTCAGAGGGTGAATAGATAACCCAAGCTGCGGAAGAAATATTACGTGTACTATGACAAGCACCATCAGCAAAACCCATGTATGTTTGGGAAGACGTTGACATCTGCAATATGAAGAGTAAAACCAAGATAAGTAGGAATAATGATAAAGAACTCTCTAAACTAGGCACACTTTCTAATCTAAAACACACCAACTAGAAAGAAACTATTCTAACAAGAATCTCCACACCAAACTCTAAGCATAATATCTTTTTAGATAAAGCCCATTTTTGGGTCTACCTAAAGAGACACCGTCAAAATCTACTAATTCATAGGCCCCTTTTGCCAGCTTACACTTAACAACAAAAGGACCATGCCACATGGGTACGAATTTTCCAACCCCTAGCTTATCGTTAGCTTGATTGTATAATAAAACTAGGTATCCTTCCGAAAAATTATGAGGTGTAACATTTCGATCATACTCAGCTTTTATTCATTTTGCATGAGTCTCGATTGCTAATGAAACATCACGTTGATTCTCATCTAATTGAGCTAAGTACAATAAATGTTTTTCCTCTTTGGAAGTTACTGGGAGTAATTCTATGGCTATTTGCAATGACGGAATTTCACATTCAATAGGTAACACTACTTCCAACCCGTAAACAAGCTGAAAAGTAGTGAAACTTGTTGATGTTTTGACTGAGGTTCGGTATGCCCAAGGCGTTGAAAATAACATGTTATGCCAATTCGACTGATGAATACCAATGATTCGTCGGATCATGGTGACTAGAACTTTGTTGATTGCTTCAACCAGACCATTGGCCTATGGATAATATGGAGTAGAGCTATCGTGACGCAGACCAAGTTGATTTGTTAGTTCAGTCATCATGATGTTTTGAAAATGACTCCCATGATCAGTGATAATTGCTTAAGGAACACCGAACCTAGCAATTATATGATTGAAAACGAAAATTGCAGCAGTTTTGCCGTCTACCGAAAATGTAGGCATCACCTTGGCCCACTTTGTAAAATAATCTACCACAAGGATGATATACACATGCCCCCCAGCTAAGTGAGGGTTACATGTAATAA
This sequence comes from Pinus taeda, assembly GCA_000404065.3. Lineage (NCBI taxonomy): Eukaryota > Viridiplantae > Streptophyta > Pinopsida > Pinales > Pinaceae > Pinus > Pinus taeda. The sequence goes on from APFE031332021.1 coordinate 178,007, forward strand.
AATAAATACCCCATTTTGCGAAAGGACCACCGATAATTATATGGTGGAGAGGAGCAGGTGGAGCACACATCTTTCGATAAAAAATTTGGCACTTGTGGCATTTCCAGACTGCATTGATACAATCTTTAAATAAGGATGGCCAGAAATAACCAGCGTGCAATGTCTTTTGGGCTGTGGCATACCTAGACATATGACCGCCACATGCTCTAGAGTGACAGTCATTCATAACCTTTTCAGCTTCTTCATGAGTTAGACAACGACGGAAAACAGAATCCACTCCACGACGATAGAGTGTATCTCCAATAATATGGTACTGTTGGGATTGGAAACGTATTTTCCTTTGCTAAGATCATGAGATTTCAGTCTGAAAAGATTGGGTTTGGAGATAGACAATTATATCCCCATACCATGGATCAAGAGTACCGATAAGAAACAAGGATTCATCCACAATGGGTTCTTCCACCACAGTTTCGGTATCAATACGTGGGAAGTCACACATCAGTTCCGCGAAAACCAAAGATTTCTTTGCCTTGGATTTTTCAAATTCCAAGTCAAATTCCTGCAGGATAACTATCCATTTGGAATACTTTCCCCCTAGCAATTGTTTAGTCAAAATATACGTCATACGGTACAGTCAGAAATTACTGTGGTTTTACTTAATAAGATGTAATGACAAAATCTTTGGACATCTTGAACAACTTCCAAGGCCAATTTCTCCACATGCGAATATTTAAGCTCATTCGGATTCAGAGTTCGACTAAGATAGTAAATCAAATGTTCATTGTTGAATTCATCTTCCTGAACTAAAACCATCCCAATGGTAGAATGAGAAGCGGCGAGGTACAAAAAGTAATCCTAGTTGTAGTTGGGAGGATGCAATAATGGTGCATAGGTCAACGCATGTTTAACTGCATGAAAATATTTCTGAGCTATCTCATCCCAAAAGAATGCAGTGTTCTGTTTCAACAACCTGGTAAAACCTTTCATTATCTCGGTGTAGTTAGGAGTGAATCGACGTAAAAAGTTTGCTTTCCCTTGCAAGCTTTGGAGTTGGTGAAGAGTCGAAGGTGGAGGTAATTTGACAATAGCTTCAACCTTTGAGGGATCGACATGAATGCCGACTTTTGAAACAACGAATCCCAGTAAGCGACCGGTCTCTATACAAAAAACACATTTGTGTGGATTCAGCCTAATTCAATAATACCTACATCTCATAAAGATGGCTCTAAATGAGTGAGATGATCGGCTCTACGTAATGAATGAGCAGGTAAATCATCGTGATAAGGCTACAAAATGTGCTTGATGTCATGAAATGCGTAAGACATAGCCTGTTGAAAATTTGCTCCGGCGTTCTTCAATCCAAAAGGTAACTTACAATAAGAAAATGTCCCCCATGGACAAATGAAAGTCGTTTTAGGTTGATCAACAGGGAGTATGTTAATTTGATTGTAACCGGAAAAACCATCCATAAAGGAGAACATTTCAGTACCGGCACAATCATCAATAATTTGATCGATATAGGGGGTTGGATAATTGTCTTTAGGACAAGCTCAATTAATATCCCTATAATCAATACATATTCTTATCGTTCCTTGTTTTTTGTTAACAGGAACAATATTCGATACCCAATCCGTTAAAGGAATTGGATATATGAAACTTGTTCGAAGTAATTTCTCTACTTCATCTTTAATAGCAGCAGCTTTTCTTAGATGTATCTGACACAAATGTTGCCGAACAGGTTTAGCATCTGGGTAAGTTTTAATTTCATGGACAGCAATTGATGGATCGATTCCTGGCATTTCTTCATATGTCCAGGCAAACATGTCACGAAATTCTTGAAATAGGGCTTTATAAGTTTAGATTTCCTCATTCGTACGAGAAGCACCTATATGAATGTTTTCAATAATTCTAGGTTTCACTGAAATTTCAATAGGAATTGTTCGAGAAATATTTCCCAAATTTAACTCAGAATCAGGATGTTGCAGTGGATTCTATGGTTCCTTGACATAATCAGTGGTAAAAATAGATGAGAAATCATTTTCAAAATGATCAAACTCAGGTAAAAACGAAGATCGATGATGAAGATCTTCCCATGGTAAATCATCAACAGATAAAATTTCACGAATATGCTCATCAGTGTGAACAGGTTTAGAAAAAAATTTGAATCTGAGGTTGAGATTGAAAGTGACTCCCCATGTACCACATTCATTGGATCAATTTTGGTTGAACTAGAGTTGGAAAACGACTGTACCGCCTAATATGCAACTTGAAAGGGACTCAAGGGCATGGCATCACCAAATGAGTCCACCTCAGAATTGGAAGGTATGATCCAAGGATCATCAAAAGCAATAGTTCTCGATGAAATCATATGAATGGTTGCAAAAGAAGGTGATACATTAGGAGGAGGAAATGAAAAAGTTCCTAGTAAACCAGAATCTTTAATCAATCCCACTCCAACATCCTTATAAGGGATAGCAGTTTTACCAACATGTTGGATACTCTCAGAAGAGGCTAGGTCGGATGAAAAATAATTTAACTGGTCTATTGTAACGATCTTTCCATTATGAGGGAATTTAATAAGCCGAAAGACCGATGAAACAATAGAAGTCATAACGTAAGACCAACTGCGACCCAAAAGAAGGTTGTAATCTAGAGGGGCATCAACCACTTCCACATCTAGATTAACAATTTTTCCTTCCACCCCTATAGGTAAATCCTACAAAATGCCAAAAGGATGAAACCCTTGGCCATTAAAAGCCTTTAAAATCATTGGGGATTGATTGAGCGTAGGAGAACCAAGCGATTTCCAACACTGAATCGATATAATACACGTAGAAGCTCCCTCATCAATCACCGTCTGAAAGCAAGGTCTGTTTTTGACTAACACTGGGATCTGGAAAGCCATTTGATGAGGTAAGCGAGGTGTACTATTTTCTAAATCGAAGATTATAAGATTGGAATCCTAAATATCAACAGCTCCTATAGTAGACAAAAGCAATTTACGCTGTGCTGGACATGATTGCAACACCTCCAAAGCTGACATTGCTGAAGGGGATATAGCTAAATCTTCAACAATGTTATAGTTCTGAGCAGCTCTCGCATGTGGATTGAAAGCTAACTTCTGAAGTATACCTTTAGCAGGCGGTTTGATTACTAAGTTTGGATTAGGTTTCTCGATCTGTATCAGATCAAAACTAGAAGGAGTTGAAGTTGATGGGTTTGAATTAGAATATTCTACTTCCTTACCACCAACAAGATTCTTACTTCCATAATCTTGCGATCGCGTCGCAATCCTGACATGGGACATCATCATAATTGGTTCTTCTGAGGCATTTGAGGAAGAACCTATCATCTTACTATCTTGACTAGGAAAAGGATCCTTCAAGACAACAGGCGTTTGAGAAACTTTGATGATTTTCGAAACCTCAGCTCGATGTGGACAATCTCTTGTAAAGTGCTCCTCATCACCGATGAGACAAGGATAGCGAGGTTTACTTTTCTCGTCTGTAGATTCAATTTTATCTGGTTTGTCTTTTGTGTTTTGTTTATTTTTGTTCTTCCCTTTCTTTTTACCACTAGATTTTGATTTGGTCGTAGAAGATTCTACGACATGAATATCGGCAGGAACTTCAGCAGAAGCTTCTCCTGTCAGGGAATCTGGTAAGGTTATAACAGGAGAAGAATTCTTTGCAGATTTCTTCTTACTCTTGGTGCTAACTGAACCAATCATACCATCAGCGGTATGAGACCCTGAAGGAGTTGCAATTATTTGATTTTGTTTGGGAAGATCGGGGATTTTTTCGTGTAAAGTACTCGACTGCATATAAATGAGGTCAAGGTACTGATCTTGAGCAATTACTTGCTCTTCAGTAACTACTCCTACCTTAGCTACATCCTTAGTGATTTTAGGTAATAATGATTTAACAAACCATTCTGCCAAAATTTGATCTGGGATAAAAACTTTCACTAATCGCCGTCGACGTCGCCATTCATGAATATGGTCTGAAATATATGTAGACATTGACTATTTTAATGAAGTTAAGAATGAAGTAGCTAATTGACTAAAATTATAAAAAGAGCTTCGTGGCAAATCAATGTACCACTTAGCTGTGAGACCAATTAAAGTGCGTTGAAAAAGCCGTAAGTGAATTGAATCATCTATAATGGAATTTGATGCACACCAGAGGTGATAAGTCATCACATGATTCGATGGATCCTCTCCTGGCTTACCCTCAAACTTTGGGATATCATTGGGCAACTTATTAGGCATTGGCGGCCAGTACGGAAGATAATAAATTGGATCATTCATAAGGCGCAACAAGTCAGGTAAATCCAAAGTTGCGATAAAGGGTAACTGACGGTTAGGGTCTTGATAACCTTGGGTCACAAGACCAACTCTAGGAGGAGGATATCCAAGATAACCTGGAATTGGATTTGCATTGGGAATATTATATCCTCCCGAAAAACCAGGATTAACCGGACCAAACTGGGGTTGAGGTTGTTGATATGTATACCCAAGGTATGGTTGATACTGATAAACTGGGCTTTGCACAGTAGGACCATATTGATACTATCCCTGGTACGGTTGATAAGTGAATTGTGGTTGACTTGTGACAACCGTACTTGGACTAGGTTGTCCTACAGGCATCTGAACCAAAGTCTGAATTATAGGTCCAGACTGGGGTAAAGAGGACTGAGGAGTTGATACAGAAATAGTAGAAATCGGAGCTGTCGATACTCCAGAAGTAGGTGGGGTAGATTGAACAGAAGCTGCAGTAGTTGCAGCAGTCGTTTGAGGCGGAGTTCGAGGCAAACTAGGTCTAGACTGATGAGCTACACCAGGTGCAGAAGTTTGAATAGTAGGTTGGACGGGTTGCTGGGTTGAACTAGAAACCAAAGGTTGTCTAAGTTGAGATGACAACTGCACATTGGGTTGCAAAATATGTTGAGTTTGAGATGGATCCCACACCATATTCATTCCGGGGTAAGGACCCATAACAGGTTGAGCATATGGAGGACCATAACCAGGTTGAGTGTAGGATTGATAATTGAAAGGTACATTTCTAGTTCCTTGAACAAATGGTTGACCAGAAGGTGGTTGGAAACCTTGAGATGGGTACTGACGTTGAGGTTGATAACCTTGAGGCACGTACTAAAACTGGGGTTGACCTTGAGGTATATATTGATACTAGGGTTGACCTTGAGGCATATACTGATTCTGGGGTTGACCTTGAGGCATATATTGAGTCTGGGGTTGACCTTGAGGCATGTACTATCCCTGCAGTATGTATTGTCCTTAAGGTTGCCCCCCAGGCAGTATTTGACTACCTTGAGGTTGCCTCCTAGGTGGCATTTGACTGCCTTGAGGTTGCCCTCCAGGCGGTATCTGACTACCTTGAGGTTACCCCCCAGGTGGTACCTGACTACCTTGAGGTTGCGGATTTGGAATAGCACCAGACATCACAAGACGTTCTTCTATGCTCAATGGTGGAGTTCCATTATTACCAGTTAATACCTCATGTTCGATGGGTTGAGGAGACACTCCTAAAAAAGTACCAAAAACTGACTGATATTGAGAAGGAACAGAAGGACCGCCATATACAAATGTTTTCGGATTTTGGGAAAACCTGGACGACTGGTTTGACATATTCGAAGGAGGATAATAACCCTTGGCCGTAGGATGAAAAGGAATACGAGGTGGTGAAGTAGCGAGACCTGGATTTTCTAAAAAGTTTGTCAATGATACGTACCAAGCGTCACTTCAAAAAGGACTGTAGAAGATGTATTCACGCTCCCTAAGTTCTAAAGTTGGTTGATTTTCAGGGAGAGATATATCTTCGTCCAGACTAACAAGTTCTTCAATGGAAATGAGTCCAGAAGGAAGATTTTGGGTAATGACACTTCCTACCCTGGGTGAACCAGGACCACTAGAAACTAGAGAAGCAAATCCTGAGGATGGATTAGCAGCAGGTTCGGTTTCAGGTTTATAAATTTCAAGTTCCTCAACTAATTCACTAGTACAAGAAATACTACCAGTAACTTCGGAAAATGAAATTGGTTCAGAAATATACTCTATTGCTGGAACTTGGTAATTAGGGTGAATAATTAAAGATGATTCCCCGGCCTCTGGTGACCCAACTCTACTTTCACTAGGTGTGACAAGAGCTCTTAGCCCTTCAAGCTAACTTGGTGTATATTCAGGAGGCTGCCCCCGAAGTCTACGGGATTGTCTCGGTAATTCAACCACGATTAATTAATTAATTAATTCACACTAAAACAAAGAAAATCTCAATAAAACCACCTAAAGTCTCTAAAGAACCAAACAATTGATTCACACACCTAACAATCTAAGAGGTCAAACCACACACAAACAGTCACTTTCCGTACCGAAAACACTAGTTGGTGATGAAATCCAACATCGCAGAATTCAATATAGAAATAGCGGTTGGAATAGTTACCCCGACAACCTGCTTAATGAAACAGACTGGCACAATTTTCTTCACAAAACCGTCTCGAGTGAAGATAACCCCCAGAGAGTCCAAGTGAGTCTAGTCGACGTTTGCTCCAGGTACAGCGGGATCTTTCCTCCACCGTCACCTTAGGAAAGAATCCTATAGATTATGGCCACTAAGGTTACCAATAGAAACAAATATACCTGGGGGAACAGTCTACGATCCGATACACACGCAAGGGCAAAGTAACAAAGCTCAATCCCCTTAAAGTCTCCGTGACATAATCCAAGGTTTACCAACAAGTGACCCCAGGCTCCTCGACAATAGTCAATCTAAGGTTTACCATTTTTAATACGTGTATATCTGCTATCGTTCCCAATGAGGAAGGATTGATTACCTCACTGGTTCAGATATGATCTCATGCTTGACTCCTTTAGGAGGATCTTCCCAGAGCATACATGCACAATTGGAATTTTTCCTACTGCAAGATCGACTACTTGTTTGTTTTACTGTCTTGGAGAGTTAACTAAAACTTATTCCAAGACACTAGCCTAAGCTATGTTGGTGATAAGAGCCCTATAAATAAAAATATTGCTAGATGAATTTTAATTAAGCGTTATTTTTATTGGTTGTTTCTTAAATCAAAAGGTATGGAGATGAAACATTGTGGTGTGAAGACGCGACTCCAAAAAACACTAAAAAATTCACCTAAGACGATAAACAATTCTTTTCCTTTTCAATGAATCTCTAGCTAAAGGAAGGGTTGAGAATGCAATTTCTTGAAAAACAAAACTTTCCTTCAATATATAACCAAAAAGAATTTTTTTTTGTCTTTTTCAATACACTCAAAACGAAGCTACTAATTATGCTCACAAAATAAATCCCTTTTCATTTCAACACTCAAAACTACAAAAAGCAATTTTTTCAAAAGAGAAACTAAAATTTCTAGAAAACACACTCAAAACTATGAAAAATCTAATCTTGAGATATAAATTCTAAAAACTAATTGAAATAAAAGCATCAAATGTTTTTGAGGATGTTTTTACTTAGTTATTCAACAAACTTATGACCAAGTTCGTTCAAAGATTTGCAAAGAGAAACGAAATTTGTTTCTCACCAAAGGAACATCTCACAAACCAGCCAGACTTATCAAGAAGACAAAATATTCCAGTGTGATCTAAGGTTTCTTAGGCTTCTAAGCTTTAAGTCACTACAAAGACTGAGTGAAGACCAATCCAAGCATGCAAAACTTCTAGAAATTCATTAAAAAAAACACCATTAGAACTTACTCATGAGAGACTTTTGACAGGATATATGCAGATCTGGGGAGAGATTAAAAGTAATAAAAAGAACCTAAACATAACTGGATGAAAAGATTTTAGGCTTTTCAAAAATTTCGACAGGGTTCGCAGGCCCCCGGTAGAACCAAGTGCGGTACCGCTTTGTGCAGTAAAGTAACAGTGTGGAGAGGTCTGCACTGTAACACGAACAGAATGTGCAGTCCTCGTAAAAATTTCTAAAAAACAAAAAACCAATCCAGCATATAAAAACTACCCAATCCCACACACATCAAGTAATAACTAGAAACAAAAATCAAGTTTCTCAAGTCAAAGACAAAGGAAAAATTTAAACAATCAAATCTCTTCCCTAGTGGAGTCACCAATTTGTTGGCTGGATAAATCGTTCTTGTGAACAAGACTGATCTCCCTAGTATCAACTGATATCTAGCAACACCTGCATAGCTAATATAATAAATCATGTTCATCATAGTGATCAAGAAATCTATGAAATAAACCATAAGACACAACTTATTGAGAAAAATAAACTTGATTGTATTAACTTTGAAATAGAAGAACTTTACAACCTTGGTGCCTTGATGCTGTACAAGCTCTTCCCAGGGTCCAAACATGAATATCCTCTACTTTGACAAGCCTCACTCTCCTCCAAATGAGATCAAAAGGTATGTAATATCTCCTCTCAAAAGCTCAATTAGGAAGACTAAGTTCCAGCATCATTTATCCTAAAAAATATTCAACTTTCAACCCCTCAAGTAACTAGCCCAATGCTTCATTTTATAGTGCAAGGGAAGGAGGTTACAGGTCCACCATTGAAGGGATAGAGTCCTCCTTCAAGGGGATAAGCTCCTCACATCAAGGGGTTAGCTCCTTAAGGAATGGGATGCATGAACCCTCAAGGAGCGAACTTGCCAGCTCAAGATTCCCTCTAGAAGCTTATAGAAATGACTCAAAGTGAGTTTTTAAGAATGTACTTGTGCCTTTTTAACTTTTATAGGGGTTCGCACCCATAACACAGAGACAGAGCCGTCAGGTGCGTAGGGGACATGACCAATGGGTGCGGTACCACAGGTAATGATAAGAGAAAGTGCAAAACTAGAGTTTTAGAGATTGTTAAGGACTTTCTCTTATTTTCAAAGCTTGATATGAAGAACTGAGGTTTAAGACTTGCAAAGGAGGTAAGTATGAGTGGTGATAGACTCATATTGATTGCAGAATGTCAAAGTGACAATTTTTGTGCAACAGCCCTATCGATTGGAATGCACTGAACACATCATTCGGGAAGAGTGACTGCTGTACCGTAAAACGTATTCTGCATTTTTGCGATTAGTTTGGTAATCCCTTTGTCTAGATTTCCAGAGTAGTCACTTTCATTCCTTTTCAGACTCCTTAAAAGAAAAGGTCCATCTGAGCACTTGTCACTTTAGGTTCATTAAAAATCGAAGGCAACTAGAGTCATCTTTAGCTTTTTTTCGACTCTTAAAAAATAAAAAAGCAAGTTGTGTTAAAGTGTCATAAAATTTATTTTAATCGGAATAACATCACTATTCCCTCGTTGATCTTAGGTTGAGAAAATGGAGTCGAGCAACCAAGGCTTTCCCCTTGGGGGAAATCCTAGTCCTTTCTCCTCTTGGGGAGATGTTGGTGCACCTCATATGGCCACATTGTCCCTTCCAGGACTGAAAATTGACCTGCCAATATGGCTCTTCTCGACCTCTGTCATTCAAAGAACCGTGATTCCTGAGCAATCAAACCGGCAACCGTATGATACTAGAGCTACCCCACAATCTTCTACTTCATTTGTTTCTCCCTCTCCTTCTTCATTTTCGCTTGGTGAAGCTAAAAACCAAGTAACTAAGAAGAAGAAGAAATGGAAGGAGAAGAAGAAGAAGAAGCCAAGGATGAAAGGGGGCAACCAAGCATCGTCTAGCGAAAATCCACACACTGCACCATCCAAACCTAAATCTCCATGTGTCATTTGCAAAGGGGACCACTATCATCGAGATTGTCCTTACATCCCATGGATCTTAAGGGACTGGTCTCCCCGCTTGCACAATCCGGTGTCCTCAACCTCTGACGATCATGTTGAAAGTACACCATCAACTAGGAAAACGAAGTCACTGGACAGAAAGGAAGATCTAAGATTCCTTGTAGATTGTGTGAAGGAAATCATGCCATCCCACCGTTGTCCCTTCCTAGATGAAGCTAAAAGAGTCTTGGATAACTGTCCTGCTTCACCACTACGACTTCCTCTTGGATACAAGAAACTCTTGCCGAGTCCATCACTAGTTGAAAATCCAACTGACACACCTTTGTGGTCAGTCGAAGCATCTATCATTGAAGATAACTCCTTTGAGTCCACACTAGATGAAAGTCAACAGGTCGAGATGGCAGTTGACCCAGTCTTGTCTTCAAAAGGTCTACCTTTAGATGATACAGTCACCAAAGAGAATGAGAACAACACTGGTCAAATTACTTTCATATAAAAAGACTCTGATGAGCATGGGGGCAATCTACCTGTTCCTTTACCGCAGGAAGGAAGTTCATCAGAGATGTATCCGACCGCTTATTCGGTCCGACCTCCAAGAAACCGAGTCCTTCGACTGGAATCTACTAGGCAGACCCCATTTATCATCTAATGTACCATTCCAAATCATAGTACAAGCTTACAAAATGGTCATGGTTGGTACCATCATAGATGAAGGGGCTTCTATGAGTATCCTTTCCTCAACTACTTGGAAAGTGCTTGGTTCACCATCGCTTCTCCATGAGATGCGAAATCTGAGAGGCTTCGACAAAGGAACCAGTTAGTTGTTAGGGATCCTTCCAAATTTTCCTAAAACTTTGAGAAAGAAAACCATTTATCTAAATGTAATGGTAGTCCAAGGAACTTTAGATTACAATCTTCTCCTTGGGCGTGACTACATGTATAGCATAGGAGCTATCGTTTCCTCACTCTTTCGAGTGACGTGTTTTCCGCATGAAGGCAAAGTGGTCCAGCTCATAGACCAGCTTTCATTCCCTAGTTCACACATAGATAATAGTCTAGTTCCATCCCTAATTGGTATTTTTGCACAAGGAATGTCTCATCAATCTCCAGTTAGTCCACTTGATGAGTGCGAGTGATTCGGTGATTGTGACTGAAACCCAAGGGGCATGCACCCTGGTCTGCTTCGGCAGGAAAACTTTAGGTATAAGGTAGGTTTCCGTGGAGGATATATGACTAGTCTGACACACCCGTCTGTTTAGGAAAATGGGATTAGACTAGAATAAAATTCCCTCATCAAAGTTATGTGAGTGGAGGCAACTGCGCCATTCACCTTTGTCTATTTCGATGGACATCGCCAAGGAAGTGTTTTGTTTGCGATGCGGATGGAACAATATTGAAGATGTGAGAAATTTCATACGGTAACCTGGAAAATCTACTTTCCTATACCTGGGGGCATGCAAACCTTTTGCACGCAAGTGAAAAGAAAGTAGCGTAACTCTAGCCCCATAGCTTCTACTGACTTTAACTGCTTAAGTTAGGTGATTGGTCTAATCAACCGTTCACCTTTGCAAGGGTCAAATGGCACCGAAAAAGTGAAGGAAGAGTTTTCCTACGTAACCCCAGTAGTTAATGAACCCCTAGGATAGTAGTTGGTCATTCCTAGATTGCATGCAAAAGGCTCTAGAGCAAAGTTTCGAATGGGGCAAGCTCCCTAAAAACTGAACCTATCAATGAGACATCCTTATTATACCACTGGCATGAGCAGTTTTATGCGAAGTTCAAGCTCGTTAAAAAATAAACCTAGCAATGAGTATATGTTCCACTATAGTTTAAGCTCATTAAAAAATGAACCCACCTTCAGTAAATAACCATTGCGATCACATCATTATCAACTTTTGAGCCTTGGTCGTGTTCTTACCGTCACTTCCAATCTTTTTTAGCTGATCATACGCCTCCATTTGATTGTTTACCCCTTTTGAGGAATAGCTGCGACGAGTGATCCTATTAGCCACCTTCTTTACACTGCCGTGATTGAAAAGTTCCAAACCTTACCTGGAACTAGCTGCTGTCCAAAATCATCACTCATTCCTCAAAAAACTAGTCTTCTTTAAGCTCTGTTCATCTGACTCATAAAATATGAAAATATTGTTGAGCAATTGGCCTCTCCAACTCATTAAAGTGATTGGAAGTGCCATCCCTCCTCTAGATTTTAATCTTTTTGGACCTGAGGGATCATTGTGCAAAAATATCGAGCGTTTGTCTTGTTCGGCTTGTTAAAATGATCGAAAAGTCATCCCTTTCATATTATTTTATAAATTTTTCAGACTTAAGGGATTATATTATGAAAATGAATTACTGGAGTTTAATTTTCGTCTCTTTTTAGACTCTCTAAAATTGAAAAGGATCGAGTTATCTTTGTCATTAAACTCATTAAAGCAATAGTGACAAACTTGTCCATGCAGACAAGAACGAGTTTCACTGTTGCTAGGCTTGTTAAAACATAGCGACGGGTTTTCCCGAAGGGAAAATTATAGAAAAAGCATATGTTATCCTCCTCAAGCTTGACAAAAATAAAGAGGTACTGGTCAGGAATGACTGGGAAAAAATTGGGAAGAAAACTTGAAGAAACTTTATTGGTAGCAAGTCGCTCTTGAACATGACACTTTCACTCCATCACCATGATTGAGTTAGGTTGGGTTATTCCATTCAATGATCATATCACCATTGGTCCACCGTACCATCCATTTTTGGGGTTAATGCTACCAATCCATTTCGTGTCACTGATATGTTCAAGATACGGTGGACCAATGGTGATATGACCCCCGATGGATAGCATAGGTGGTTTGATGTCTATATTATGTATTTTTTCTGTCATTAGCAAAGGTTGGACTCTCTTGGATGCTCTGAGCTACATTGTACACCTTTATTAGCAGTTTGGCAAGGAAATAAACCAGGATTTGCAGCTATTTTTATGGAATACTTGTGGTAAAGTATTTTTACACAGTTCCTTCTTATGTTATGAGTTTTTCTCATGTGTTATGCGTGCCACAATCTAATTCATTTCTTCTAGCTTAATGATATCAAGATGGATAGGTAGAATACATTGTTTACAGTGCTCTTCCTTGGGAAACCATTCAGTTTTTGATGTTTTCTACTGTTTGAGAAGGATACGTGATCTTTGCATTCCCTCCTAAGCTCCTCACCAATCTTAGATCTCCCATTTCACTCAATTTCAAGTGTCGAAGCACCTACCTACCTCGCCCCATAGAACACCCTGCATCCTGACTTGATTTTCCAGACCCAAAGTTGCCTGCTCCATTTGATCCAGCAACAAAACCAACAAAAAAAAACCTTAGAGCTACTATACCTAGCCTAAAATCCATATTTGATCCAGTCATCTTGACTAATATTCGCAAGCACAGAGCCCTCTCACGACCTGGTAGGGCTATCTACTAGGTTAAGCGTGGTTTGTGATTACCCTAGAATTACCTCCCTTCAGCTTGAGGTCAATCTAAGCTCTAACAGCTAGCATCTTGAGATAGAACTTCCATCTCATCGATAATCATACATTGAATTGTAGTGTGTTGATCATCACCCTTTTAAATCTAGAAAGAGACCTGGATTAGCAAGTCACATAAGCAACGCTCCCCTAGGAATAGGCTTCATCAATTAACAATTCACAAATATATGACAAATAGATATACATTTGTTTCGAGAAATAAAAATTTACCTTGCAAGGACATGAAATAGGTGAAGGAGAGGGGTAAAAAGGTAGGTAAAAAGTAGGAAAATTTAGCAACCAACATCTCCCCCCAACTAGCTTTTCTACATGTCCCCATGCAACTTGTTTTCTACGTAGGTCTGGGTTGGAACCATTGTAGCTAGCATGAAGTTGTGCAGGGTCTTATCTCACGGCCATTTCTATCTAGGGAAGTTTAAAACCATTGGTAAAAATGATGCCCTTCCACCATTCTTCTGTTGCCACATAGGCTGGCCTGTACTACTTAGAAGACAGCCAGCTAATGGGAAACTGAAATCTCAAACCTATCCACTAGGTCCCACATAGTTGGATGCAAGTGATATATCACGAAATTCTCTCCAAAGCTCGAGAAAAATTAGGGGCCCAAAAGGTTCACGTACCCTCACTGCTAATGAATACAACATCCATCGTCTCTGACAGGAATCCTAGGTCCTCCTCACAAGTAATAATCTACCTTATACACATGTCAACACACCATTTTTGTGTTGTCAACATCTAGCCCTTTTGTCCTTCCAGCTACAGAAATGTACGATGTCTGTTATAAATATCCACATATTGACAATGTTCCATTCTGATCACAAGTGGTTGATTTTCTTCATTCTCTTCTAACGTGTCGAAGAATTTATTCCATTTAACCTAATTAATCATGAAGGAAGTAAATGCTCTTAGCTGAATGTCCCCCATATATGGCACTGGATTTAATGACTAATCATTCTCCAAGATATAATTGTGCATATAAAGTTTGCACATCAAGTGTTGGTTAAGTAGGTTGTGAGCTCTCAGCATCTGCAATGGCTGCATAGGATCTTCTATGTCATGGATAATTTGGTGGTGGGTACATTCTAGACATAGAAATAGATATTGCTCATGAATAAACAAGGCATATCTATTAGTAGGAGGTTGACACACTATTACCTATTGTGCTAGGGCGAACATTTCGTCCTTGTCAGCCTTCAGTAACTCCACTTTCCCTTGTAACTGTCCAATATTTTTCTATTGCTTTTCTTGTTTTTGCTTAGCTTTCTCTATCTGGGTTACATGATCTGCCACCACTCTTGCTGCTTGTTCGTGAATTCCTTTCACTTCTTCGTGGTGATCCTCCAAGGAGATAGTTCTCATGATGAAGACGAGACATAGTGGTTTTCAATTTCTAAATATCTATAGCCAACAGAAACTCCTAAGACTCAAACAAATGTAGAAATGACTGAGTCTTTGGGGTTGTCAAGGTCATTGACCTATCTTCAATATGTATTGTTTCGAATTTGGTTTGGCTCTAGGAGTCACAGTCACTTGACCAACATTCCTCCTTTGCCTTATCGCTTGTCTCCGCAAGCGTAATACTTGTCTCCTCAACTTAGTAATTTACATTTTCAATTGCATGTTTTCCCTAAATAGAGATTGGTACTGGTTCTAGATGAGGTCCTTCCTTTTTGCACATTGTTCCACAAATTCCTATTTAATAGTGACCTCCTCCCTCGGTCATGCAGCTGATATTAGGTTTCTCAGATTGACATTAATGAACTCGTCGATTGGTTCTTCTTTTACCCTTATTTCTTCCATTTTTTCAACAACTTGGGGGGTGGCGCCAACGCCTTCTTCTATAGGTCTTGGTACCTCCACATTTCCTCCAAATTGCTCAAGAGCCACTGCAGGTCCCTAAAGAATAGTATCATCAACATTTTATTCTTGTGGTTTTGTGTTGCCATATTTTCTCCTTCCACCTGCTCAGGAATTGATTTTGGCCCTTTTAGGTTAGTACCAATAGCCATATCTCTTTCAAATTTCTCGGGGGGTGATACTGAAATAATGTTGTCAACAATTTTTTAAATTTTCTCACTAGTCCACACTGGTTCTTGTGTAATAGTGTCGACAATGATTTCTTCACTTTTCTCACCAGTTGACACTCATTCTTGTGTAACAGCGTCAGGGGTGGCTTCTTTTTCCATTGACTCAGTGGTTGACACTAGTTGTTGTATTACAATGTCAACAGTGGTGCTTTATCCTGTAATTTCTCCTACAAACTTTAATATCAGAGGAGAGTTTCTTTCTCTTACTATGCAGGTAGGAGAGTGGATTTTCCTTGTCCCTTTTAGCAGGGAAAAAGGGAGCAGAGAATGAGGGGAACTTCCTCAATTTCCATTCTTCCAACACCTTCTAGCTCAATTTCTCCAATTTTGTCTAGACTATCCACCATATTAGCTGGTTGTTCTGTCATTTCTTCCTCCCTTCCTTCCTCTGCTTCTTCCATCACTTGTTCCCCTAACTTGCCAATTATTCAGTACTTAATGCTAGTTCTTGTGTAACATTGTCATCTATAGCTCCTTCCTCTGCCTGCAATTCTTCCTCTACTCTTCCATCACTTGTTCAACCAATTCCCCTAATTGTTCAGAAGTTGACGTTGTTTCTTGTGTAACAACATCGACTACAACTCCTTCTTTTGCCAACAAGTATTCCTCAACCCTTGTTGGCATTATAGCCGCAAGCTCTTCTTCTACTAATTCAATGAATTATGGCCAAGTCACATGGATTTGTAATAGCGCATGCACTACCAACAACCTAGCAAGCCCATGTTTTGTGAGGACTGTCAATGCTTGGTAGGACTGGTGCACAAACTGTGCCATTAATTAAAGATTGTTCCAAGGAAAAATGGAATGTCTAGAGAATGCAATTGATAGAACCGAAGACATGCAATAAGATTAAAATGATAACTAAACAGATTGGAAATATGACCTTCATAGGTAATGTATCACATGACGAAGTATGAGACCTCCACCCATGGATGTGGAAAATTGTTTCGGTTATATCCTCTCCCCTTCTGAACCACAGTTTCTCGTGCTTGAAAGAATAATTTAGGAAATTCTGGCCAAGGTATTTTTCCGAGAAAACCATTTATGCCCTCCTTGTGGAAATCTATTAATAGTCGAGATAATATCTTCTATTACAGGAATTTGCAGTTCGTGGACTCTCAAATAATTCCCTTCCAAATTCAATGCAAACTTGACTATAATTCCTTTTTCAAATGTCTACAACCTCTCAAAGAAGATGTGCCATCCGACATCCTGAAAATATGCCATACATCTGGGTGAAATTAGACCTACACTATATCTTCTGACTCATGCCTAATAGCCAGACCACCCGTTCTTCCAGATTCTCTCTACAAGCACTTAGAGTAGTAGAAACATTGTTGAGGATGTGTTAGCCGACAAAGTTGTGGTGACAGGGATTGCGGTAACAAGGAATACGGTGATAGGGAAATCCAGACAAAGTTTATGGGAAAACCAATGGTAAATCCATGATGATTATAGTAATTAATCCAACATATTGGAAAATAATGCAAACTAATGTTGTCGTACATGATTCTAGTTTCAATGTACATGGATAAGTGTGAAACGTATGGTGGGGATCACATATTGATACTGATTATGATGTTAATGAATGTGGGATGTACAAGTTGGAGCAAGGTTTAATAGCAATTATGATATGACATTATTTCTATTAAATATGATATATTTTCTATTAAATGTGATACCTCCACCCAACTAAGGGATGACTATTCTCAGTCATGGTTTGTCATGTCATAATTGAAATACCAATCAAATCCATGAAGTCGATTGGGGATGTACCTTGTTATGAAACCAACTCAAGAAAAGATAGAAAAGATAGATCAACGCCTTAGAATTCAGCCTCTTCGAGGGGGCA
>APFE031332021.1:201196-220029 GCA_000404065.3 Pinus taeda
AAGATCTCTCTACACAAACAATTTCAAAACCAGAATTATTAGAGAAATGCTTAATAAAGGAGTCTCTAGAAGTTGGACAATGGTAAAATTTGAGGCAATGTCTTTACAATCAAAGGAGTATGTTTGTCTCGATTGTTACAATTTTAATAGTCCCATTATGAAACATTGTTTCAACTTCATATAGTCCCATCCATCTAGAGGAGAGATTTCACTTAAAGTCCTTAAACCGAGATTCATAGAGTAACACTCAATCTCCTTTTTGAAACATCTTTTTATTGACGAATTTTCCATGCCACTTGGTTCGCTCCTACTAGATTGCAACAATATTTTGTACAACTATCAAATGAATTTCATCTAACTCATTTAGTTGTTCCAGTCGATGTTTCTGGGTTTCTCAAATATCCAAACCTACTTCAAGGGTTTTCCTGAGCGTCTTAATTTTGAATTCCATTGGAAATAAGGAGATTTCCCTTAGACAAGCTCATATGGTTAAAATCTTGTTGTATTCTTCCATGTCATTCCGTACGCCAAAAGTGATTCAAGAATTTTTTCAGCCCATTTTTGGTGATGGTTTTCTACAATATTTTTGAGGATATTCTCCAATACCTTATTTGTGCTCTCGACTTGACAATTCATCTATGGATGATATGGAGATGTCACCCTCTGTTTCATTCCATACTTCTTCATGAGCAATTCTATCAGATGTGATGTGAATTGTACCCATCCATCTAAAACTATCTCTCTAGGAGCCCCGTACAAAGTGAAAATTTATTCAAATAAAACGTTTGAGACAACCTGTTCTATGGATTTTGAAACAACTTTGGCTTCTACCTACTTTGCCACATAATTTGTGCAGACCAGAATGTGAACCTTTTGATGTGAAGGATGATTGAACGGCCCAACGAAACTGATATCCCATTTCGCCAAAGGAATCAAGAAATAATTAAGGCTGTAATGACATATCATTTGATTGATGACCCATTTGCTAGAAACTATCACACCCTCGAACATATTTCCTTGCATCACAAAAAATAGAGGGCCAATAATATCCCATCTACAACACCTTATGACCCGTCCACTTGTCCGCAAATTACCCTCTGCAAGGGCCATAATGGGTATCTTTTAGAATGTCATAGATTTCATCCTCCTCTACATAACACTGAATTTGCTGATAAAGTCCTGTATAGAAGAGGTATCCCTCTATCCATGAGTAATGGACCCTATGATGGATGATGTTTTCATTGCTCCCTATATGGAAAATGATGAGGTAATTTTCCTGTTGCAAGGTAGTTAGTGATATTTGTATACGATGGAGTGTGAGTACAAATTGTAAACATATGTTCATCTGGAAAACTATCCCCTATAGGTGTGTCCTCATCACTAGTATTTAGCCTAGATAGGAAATCTTGTACTACATCATCTTTCTATGGATTATCTACAATGGTAATATCAAATTCTTCTTTCAATAACAACCATATTGTAATTTGACTAAGGGTTATGGGTTTTTCATCATATACTTGATGGTTAAGTGAACAGTGTGCATGAAAGTGAGATACCCTATAATATAATACCGAAATTTATTAATAACATAAATAATAGCAAAAAGCTCTTTTTCGGTTATTGTATAATTCAGTTCAACAGGAGTTAGGTTCTTGCTAACATAGTAAATTGCATACAAATTCCTGTTCTCCTGTTGTCCCAAGACTTCCCCTATTGTTGTATGAGAAGCATCTGTGGAGATATGAAATGGGATTTTCCAGTTAGGACCATGTAATATCGAAGCTTTACAAACTAGTTCTTTGATTTCCAAGAAAGCTACTTCACATGCATCTATCCACACAAATTCTTTACGTAATAATTGGAAAAGTTCAAATGCTATCATAGAAATTTTTTCTATAAAACATCTATAATAGCCAGCATAACCAATAAAACTACATATTATCGTTGGTGTCTTTGGTGTAGGGAAATTAAAGATTACCGCTACCTTGGTAGGATCAACTAGTATTCCTGCAACGAAAAGAAGGTGTCCAAAACTATTTGTTCTCCCATCATCATATGGAATTTTATTGTACTAAGAGAAATATGTGTCTATTCACATATTTTAGGTACTTTCTCTAAGTTTTCCAGACTTCTTCAAAATAATCCCCATATGGGGTGAAGTCATCCATGTAAATCTCAACACTTTCATTAACTAGATAAAAAAAAATCCCTAATATTTCCCTTTGAAAGGTAGTGAGCGCATTACAGAGGATAAATGGAAGGGATCAGTATGTGAAATTTCCTCCAGGGAAATTATAAGTATTTTTATCTTTATCCTCTGGAGCGATCTGGATCTAATTATATTCACTAAACCCATCCAAAAGGAGAAGAACTTCTTCCTGACTAATGTATCAAGGACCTGGTCAATAAAGGGTAAGGGAGAGTGGTATTTTTTAGTTTCTTCATTCAAATCCCTGTAATCAACACAAGTCTGCCACTTTCCATTTTTCTTCGAAACAATGACTAGTGGGGATAGCCATTGACTGTCCGAGATTAGATAATTAAACCCAACATCCAGTCGTTTTTGGAGTTCTTCTTTGACAATGTTCTTTAAAAGGGATTCATCCTTTTGTATGGTTGTCTAACATGTCGACATTCTTCTTTTATGTATATGTGATGGGCACATAGATCAGTAGGGATCCCTTTAATGTATGGATATTCTCAGCCAAAGGCTTCCTTCTAATCCTGAAGGACTTTCAACAATTGTTCACACTGGGAAGGTGAAAGATTAGGATTAACGTTCAAAATTTTCTCTAGATTGATTTCTATAGGAATACTATTATGGGGTACAATGACAGGAATGTTCTCAAATTCAATTTCCAGTTCAATGGTTTCCTGGATGGTGCAACTCATAACAAATTCTAATAATTAACAGGTTGAATCAGAAACAAAATCAGGACTACTAATAAATGTGCTAATAGCATCATCTTTGGTTTCATCCTTAAAACAAAGTGCTTCACCGATCGTAGGAACTGGTCTAATATCTTCATTTTCAGGTTCAGTCTCCTCTGTAGGTGGAAATTTTTGTATTAAGGTAAATCCGGGTTTAACTGATCAACTCACTTTTGCAAGGGGATAAAGGATAAGGTTCTTTGGGATTTCCCCATTAGATATTACCATATTTCCTGATTGACATGCAATCTAAGCATCTAAGGTCGCAAGCAAAGGTATTCCTAAAATGAAAGGATGTCGCCTAGCTATACATTGAGTATGGAACACCAGAAGATGGGAAAAGTACTGTGACAAATCTACAGAGATAGTCATATCTCCTAACTTCCCTATCAATTGTACAGTGGACTAGTCTGCAAGTTCTAAGATTGTAGGATTTTGTTTAAGTTCACGTAAGCCAAGGGTAAGTGTATTTGATGGTGTTATAACATTAATTGTAGCCCCTAGGTCTACCAACAAATTTAGGATATCAACTCCATTAATTTATACTATAAGAATTGGCTTCACTAGATATCCATGTTTAACAAGTGTAGGATTTCCCAACATTATGTCTGATAATTTTCCCATGATGTGGATAGTGAGTGGGTCCTTCGGTTTTCTTCGAAGCTTCTTAGAACAAAATTCTTTTATCATTTTGGCATAAATCGATACATCCTTCATAGTCTGAAATAACGAGATCTTGACAAATAAGTTCTGCAATTCCCCCAAAAATTCAAATTCAGGATGAGGGATTTGTTTTCTCAAGGATAGTCTCTTAGGATAAGGCAGACCAGTATGACATCCTTGAGTGACAATTGTTTGAGAAGGGGATTGTCGTCCCATGGAAATTTGCATTGGATCGCCCCTAGTTGTTCTAGAGGAATTCCTAGGTTCTAGTTCAGAGGTTTTGTTACCAACTGGGCTGGAGCAGGTTGGGCTGTGTCAACCTTCAACCCAGTGTAACTATTTCACACCAAATTTTGACTAGAAGTTAGCCCTTCCAATCTGAGAGGGATTTCTCTATATATTTAAAAATACATATGGATAACTTTGGTTTTCCATGTGATTTTTGTAGGTGAAAGAGTGGGAGTACAACTACCATTGGGCACAAAGTCAATTAAAGAAAATCAATTACAAACAATGCTATTTTGTAGAATATGAGGGATTTTTAGTTTACTAATGTGAATATGGACACTCACAGTAATCACAACAAATTGAAGGAAGTTGGAGCAATGTAACATTGAATTCCAAGTAATCAAATAAGATATGAAAAATAATAACAACAGAGAAGCATGATAAGATGGAACTAAAACGCCCACGGGGCTTTGGATTGACGGTGAATGGGTGTACTGTTAAGGCACTCCTTGCGATAGGTCATCGGTTCAAATCCCCCATGGTTGCTTAGGTAGTATTATATAGAAAAAAAAAGATGGAACTGAAACCGAAATGAATCTTAGGTTAAAATAGATTATTGTTGGAAACTATATTTCTATTAACTGAAAAATATACAACAGTGGTTTCCTCCCATTATCGATCTCCTTAGAATCGAAAATCTCATTATTTATATAGTGAGATATCTTTTAGAAAATTTGCCACCTGGGCTAGATTCGATTGATAGTTATGAGATCTAATCCTATTTGATTAAGAAAACATTGAGCTTTCATAGGGATTTTCTGTTTGAACAACGTTCGAATAAAAAAGGGAGTCACATAAACTGTTACAATAATTTAGGGAAATAAGACTTTTTTGAAGTGCGGCATTGTATTTGTGGAAATTCATACATCTAACCCTTTGAATCTTGTTGTGATTTTCATTGTTGAAATTGTCTCGTTGTCTTTATGCCTTGTTGTTGCCTTTTCTCTACATTCTGTTTGATGACCATGTTGTTAAATATACACCAAAAATACCCTCGTTGTCTTCTTGAGCAGAAGGCGAAATGAATGTTTTAATATTCATTCACCTAGTTCTGTTGTTATCACAATCAAAATACAGGAGGGGGGCCTTTTACCATATTCCATAATGTTCACCAACTGTCTAGATGCAAAACTTTTAATGAAACATAACAAATAAAACATCACATTTGGAATGGGGACTTCACATATCGCCATCGTGAAGGAAGAAGGGGTTTTAACACTAATTTATGGTGATTTCCAAATATGTTGGACCTAAAATTTCACACAACCATAATGCATAACTTTTCGGGTCCATCGCAACCCCAAGTTGGAAGGGAATTTGGCAGAGAATGGATTTGTACATGACCGATCTCTGATTGTGATATCGCAATTGGTAGGGTAGGAATTATTTCAATCAGTGAGGAGAGACACATCCCAGTTGGCGAGGGGAGACACATCACAATCAGTGAGGAGAGACACATCACAATCAACGAGGGGAGACACATCACAATTGGCAGGGTGAAAGAACTTTATGCGATATCGGTGGAGGAGTGGTCGCGATTTTATGCGATATCGCAATTTGATGGGAGGACTTGCGATATTGGTGGAGGAGTGGTGACAGGTTTATGAGATATCACAATCGGTGGGGAGGACTTGTGATATGTGATATCATAATTGCAACTGAAGGAGGGACATAGGTGGATATGGTTTCACAAAAGGGAAGGGGCCGATAGCGATATGGTTTATTGGTCCCATCCCTTTAAGAAGAACTATGACTAGAGTTTTTAAAAAAGGGATGCGCCTTCAGTTTTAAATATGGGTTATGACTAGAGTTGAAATATGAGATGTGGCTAGAGTTTAAATATGGGTTACGATTACAGTCAAAATATGAGATGTGGCTAAAGGATGCAATGGGATTAGTGAAAGAAATGGGTTTTAGAGAACAAGGGAATTTCTCGAAAACAAATTAAAATGGACCTGTCCTTCCTTCATTAATATCCAATTGTAAGCACAATAACCTCTTTTAGCAAAGCAATAGATAGATGCAAAGAGCAGTGATGAAAAGCCTTATCTAAAATGACTATCAAACTAAAAATGATTTCTAGGGGTTATCATGGATAACAATGGCTCCAATAAGGATGATGCACCCCTATGGTACAACAAAGAACCAACAGACCACTTTCCTAACCATTGAGCTGATCCCAATTTGAAGAATACATTCAAACCCACTTCACCAAACTAGAAAGAGAACTGAAAACCAACTACTACTACTACAATATGATATCAAACTATTGTACAAACTGAAACTGACAACTGTAAAATATTTCCTAACGCTAAAGGAAATGATTTCCCAACAAGCTTATTTATGTACCAATAAGCCTACTCTAACATCTACAAATCCACCTGCTTAATTCAAGAAATAGTATAACCAGTGAAAGAGTAGATTCAACACTTGGGCTTCTTGACTATATTTAAGTGGACCATCAATTGGCAACTCAGAATAAAAACTGAATCCATCACCTGAGCTTATAAATGAAAGAAACTCCACCTTCACTTATGAATTATATAGACTTACCAAAGGATCTTGATAATCAAGAAAAATCACCTTTGCTAGATGAGTAACACCATGAGGACTAAATTCATTCATAATTGATAGTCTATGTTGTCTGATGTCTTCAATTCCAAGAACATCATCAAATAAAAAGGCAACAACAAATTTAGCTTCCATTTCATGTAAATCAACAAAACCATCCATGTATCCTTGAATATCTTCAAATATGACATCCATATTGTGTGTATCAAAACTAATATTTTGCTTAGCAAACAAATCAGATATAGCCTTTGGTAGTTTTTCTTGAGGAATGTCATTTTTATGATCCTCTAATAGAATAGGTAAAACTTGTATATTAAGCTCTTCATGTAACTCAAGTTTAGCTAAAAGTGGACATTCATGCACTTCAAACGAGACAACATCATTAACGGAAACAAGTTCTTGTCTAGGTACAAAAATTTCTTCACATGTTACCTCACTATCTAGAATTTTCATGCATGTATTTTCAACAACATGATCTTGAGGAGTTTTTTCTTGACATAAAATCTCAGAAATGGAATGAGACGAAAAAAAATTGAATGATTTTCTTCATACCTATGACCACATATAGATGGATAGGGCTGCAAATCTTCATGGATTTCATGTACTATGGCTTGACTATCAAATTACAGATCCATTTCATCTTCAAATAAAGAAGAGACATCTGTTTGTTGGAAAACTTCTTGATCATCATGAAAACTAGCTTGAGAAGAAAATTCATAAAGTTCCTCTAACATCTCTTCATCATCCATACATTCTACATCATCATCAATACGTTTGATATATTGAATGAAACATTTCCAAAAATTACAACAATCTTGAAACAATGGTGATGAAGGATGAGAATTCCTATAATGTCTAAAAAATATTCTATGGAAATCTTTAAGAGAAAATAAGCTCCCTAATGGAAACCTTCATACCATATTCTAGCTTTTTCTTCAAGGGTAGCCATAAACATCTTCATGAGACAATCATCAGGAAACTCAACCCTCAATCTACATACATGTAAATGGAATTTAACCAAATGTAGACCAACATCATTTTCATTTACATCTTTAAATATGGGAAGATGGGTTGGAAAATCAACACAAGGAATAGGATTTGGAAAACCATAGATGTGATATTGATCCATAGCAGCATACCTGCCATTTCTTCTTGTGGTGGAACTCATCTTGGAACTTCTTCAAGTTAATGATCTATAAGTAGTGGAGTCACCATGATTCTTCGATCTTTAAGATATTTTTAAATTGTAGTCACCAAGGTAGTATCACAAACTTCATAAGACTCTGATTTCCTATTACCCTCAAGAATCAGAATGAAGAGATTGAAAGAAAATATAGGAAAATGATCTTTTTAGCTCCTGACAAATGCACCAAAATCTTATCAACTGGGCTGGAGTAGGTTGGGTTGTGTCAACCTTCAACCCAGTGTAACTATTTCAAAACAACTTTTGACTGTAATTTATCCCTTCCAATCTGAGAGGGCTCTCTCAATATATTTAAAATTACAGATGGCTAACTTTGGTTTTCTATGTGATTTTTTCAGGTGAAAGAGTGTGAGTACAACTAAAATCAATAACAAACAACATTGTTTTGTGGAAGTTGAGGCATTTTTAGTTTACTAATGTGAATATGGACATTCACAATAATCACAGCAAATTGAAGGAAGTGGGAGAAATGTTCAATCAAATAAGCTATGAAAAATAATAACAACATAGAAGTATGATAAGATGGAACTGGAATCAAAATGAATCTCAAGTTAAAAGAGAGTATTGCTGCAAACTGTATTTCTATTAACTAAAAAATATACTTTCTATTAACTAAAAAATATACAACAACAGTTTCCTCCCATTATCGATCTTCTTAGAGTTGAAAATCTCATTATTTGTAGAGTGAGATCTCTTTTATGAAAGATGCCACCTGGGCTAGATTCGATTGATAGCTATGAGATCTAATCCTATTTGATTAATAAAACATTGATATTTCATAGGGATTTTATGTTTTAATAATGTTTGAATACAAATGGGAGTCACACAAACTATTACAATAATTTGGGGAAATAAGACTGTTTGAAGTGTGGCACTATATTTGTGGAAAATCATACATATTGGCCTTTCAATCTTGCTGTGTTGTTAGCTGTTGAAAGTGTCTCATTGTCTATGTGTCTTGCTACCCCCTTTTCTCTGCATTCTATTTGATGACCATGTTGTTGCATAAACACCAAAAATACTCTTATTGTCTTCTTGAGCGAAAGGCGAAATGGATGTTTTAATATTCATTGACCTGTTTCTATTGTTATCGCAATATGAGTATAGGAGGGGGACCTTTAACCATATTCCATAATGTTCACCAACTGTCCAAATGCGAAACTTTTAATAAAACATGACACACAAAATATCCCATCTAGAACGAGGACTTCACATATCGCCATCGGGAAGGAAGAAGGACTGTTAACATTGATTTATGGTGAATTCCAAATATTTTGGACCTAAAGTTCCACACAACCTTAATTCATAACTTTTTAGGTCCATCGCAATCACAAATTGGAAGGGAATTCAACATAGAAGGTATTTGTGACTTGACCAATCTCCAATTGTGATATCGCAATCAGCAGGGGAGGAGTTATCATAATCAAAGAGGGGAGACACATCACAGTCGGTGAGGGGAGACACATCACACTCAGTAAGGGAAGACACATCACAATTGGCAGGGGGATAGAACTTTATGCGATATCACATTCAGCGAGGAGGAATTACAATATCAATGGAGGAGTGTTGACAGGTTTATGTGATACACAATCGGTTGGGAGGAATTGTGATATGCGATATCACAATCAAGCGAAGGAGGGACATGGGCATGTATGGTTTCGCAAAAGGGAAGGGGTAAATATCAATATGATTTATGGGTCCCATCCCTTTAAAAGGAACTATGACTAGATTTTTTTTAAAAGGGATGCAACTAGAGTTTAAAATATGGGTTATGGCTAGAGTTGAAATATGAGATGTGGCTAGAGTTAAAATATGAGATGTGGCTAAAGGATTAAATGGGACTAGTGAAAGGAATAGATTTTAGAGAACAAGGGAATTTCTCCAAAACAAATTAAACTGAACCTGTCCTTCCTTCTTTAATATCCAATTGTAAGCACAACAACCTCTTTCAACAATGCAGCAGATAGATGCAAAGAGCAATGGTGAAAAAACTTATCTAAAATGACTATCAAACTAAAAATTACTTCTAGGAGTTATCATGGATAACATGCTTCATCATCAGTATTTTCAACAATTATCGATGAAGTCTTAGTATTAACCACCCGACCAGAGCAAATATTTAGTTCATTACATTCCGCGGTGGAAATGTTGTTTGTAGGAAGGTTGAGTGTCTCAACCTGTTGAGCCCCCTATTATTCGGGTTCAAGTTGGATTGAATAGGAAGTTGTGGATGAAGAAGAGGACTACTGGTGGAGGCATTAGAGGGAAGTTGTAATTGTTGATGTGGCATAGGCTAGGAGAATTGTCCTAAAGGAAGAGAAGGTCCATGCTAGCTCTAGGACCATGAAGGGGTTGGTCTAGGTTGGGGAGACCATGATTTCTAGGGCATTGGATATTGATAATATTGCGGCCATGAAGGTGAAAAAGGTACAAAATGGGGCTCAAAATTCAAATTATTAAAATATTGAGAAGGTTCTTTAGGCATACCTTGACTCATGTTCTCTAGCCATGGTTGCCATGGTATCTTTGATCTAATGAATTAAAGTTGATCTACCTCTTCATTTTCTCCCTGAAAAACTGCCTTCTTCTAAGGAAGAGATTACATGTGCTTGTAGAATGACTCTACTCACACACTGTACAAGTTTCAACAGTATTGAGTGGGAATTCCCTCAGTGGGTGCTTCTTTCACCATTGAGGAAGAAAGTGGTCATTAACCTTCCATATATTCTTTTTTGCCTATAGAAAATCTAGTTGTGAGGACAATGTGCTTAAAATATCAATCCTCAAATTATCCAACAAGCTTCCAATTTTTGCTTATATGACCCCACTATTGGATTTCTTCAGCGCTCATACTCCTTGCTTATGCCTCAAAGCTCCATGTGAACATTTGATGCGCAACTCACAAATGGTGTCAAATTATTCCTTTGATATATCTCCCCTTCCTACCACATTTAGGAGCTCCAAAGATTCCTCCCTAAGTGCACAGAGAAATATTATCTTTAAGATATCCTTATCAAGATCACTATGGCCTAATCTTTCTAGACTATATTTGAAGCGTTCAAAAAATTCCTCCATGTTCTCATCCTCTTTTCGCAAAATCTAAAAGATTTCCTCATTAATTTCTCAGGATTTGCAGTAGTTCTGATATTTTTCAAGGGAAATTTTCTTCATGTCATCCCATGTAGCAATAGATTTTCCACCTAAAACCATAAACCATCTCAGAGTTGTTCCTTTCAAAGTAGCGTGGAATATCTTCAATTTATGAGCATCATAAATATAATGATATCCCTGACAAACAACATTGAATTTTAAGAGCAATGTGTCCAGATCTTCAGAAGAAAGACCATGGAAAGTGTTGTGAAAGGAATACGTTTCATAGGTGCATCACCTCTAATATCTAAAATTGGGAACTCGATCATGGAAGTTGTATGAGCCATGAATATCTTCCAATATCAACTTGGAATCTCAACGGATTCTAGTTTTTCTATAACGTGAGGTGGAGGTTGTCTAATAGCACTTCTTTGATCAAATGGTGGAGTTAATTCCCTCGAGTCTCCCTCTTCTTCTTCTTAACATGCAATTCCCAATTCCTCGGATCCTCTACTTCCTATTTACTCTTCCCTGAATTATGCTTCTCTACTATTGGGGAGGGGGGGGGGGGGGGTTGGTTGTGAAACTGACTATCCTCCAAATTTTCGTATCAGATCTAACCTTAACAGTAGTTCAAGATGATGCTTCTGAATCAACTCTTGAAATGATTTCTTGGACACATGTAACTCTTCTTATATCTTTCCTTCCTCTTTTTGGGGGTCTTCCTCTGCCCCTTTTATTCGTGTATTTGTTCATGGAATCAAAAAGAAAAAGAAAAGCATTCAAACAAATCTGAAGCTGAGGACCTAGAACAGGGTATAAACTTCCCTTCCCAAGAAGAGTGAGTGGCCCCTAAAATCAAGACAAAAGGAAGAGAAATAAGCCAACCACAAAATCTAATCTCAAGCCCTAAAACAGGGTAAAAAAAGACATCCCTTCCCAGGATGAGAGAGCGGTTCCTAAAAGAAACAAGAAATTGAAATAACCAAGGCAATCTAATGCTCAGGACCTGGAGCAAGATGAAAAATTACCTCCCCGAGATGAGTGAGTGTTCTTAAAACAAGAAATAAAAACAACCAAAGCGATCTAATTCTAAAGACTTGGAATAGGGTGAAAACTTCCCTTCCCAGGAGAAGAGATTGCTCCTATGGTCAATACTTGTCCTAACAATGATGCCAAAATGTTGGTGTTCATATATGAATTATAGAATTCACCCTTTTCCCACATTTATTTTTAACCCAGTGCTCATATGATTATTTCAAGGCTACCAAGCAAGGTCTATGCAGACCATAGTTTCCCTACCCAACTTTGAACATTCAATCAATAATATAACAATGTGTAGCAACAAGTAATAACAATAACATCAATCGGAGTAACAAAAAATTAGTATTCACAGCAATAAAAAATTATGAACCATTATATCGATAAGGAAATAAGCATAACAGAAATAAATCTACACACACCACTAATCCAACAACACCTGGTCAAGGGAGTGGGCCCAACTCCCTTATCAAGATTGTGGCAAAAGATCAAAGACTAGTTAATGCTCAGGAGATCATGATTTCATTAATCAAAATGAAAATAAAGATGTTTTTTGTTATATTCTCAAAACTCTCATGTCTCTCTCTAGTGGTGGCTAGTTTTCTATCCCTATAACCTTATACACTTTAATATTACAAATATGGTATCAATGATTTCCATAGATTACGGCAACTGTCTACCTACAAATACACAATGATCATTTGAGACATAAACATAATACGAAGATAGAAAAAACATTGGTCTAACAAACTATCTTAGTTTGAATCATCATTACAACCAGCATCGTGAGATATCACTTCTAGCTCATCGATAATCTTACGTTGAATTGTAGTATGTTGATCATCACCCTTTCGAATATGCAAAGAAACCTGGGTTAGCAAGTCACATAAGCAACACTCCCCTAGGACTACGCTTCATCGATTAATAATTCACAAAGACATGAAAAATAAATATGCCTTCATTCTTCGAGATACAAATTAACCTTATAAGGACATGAAATAGGTGAAGGAAAGGAGTAAAAAGTAGGCAAATTTAGCAACCAACAATAGGTAGCTTAAATTCAAGAAACAGCTACAGTAGGGGACGTAGCAAGGAGTCTACCTGGAATTAACACTGCATTGGAAGATCACCAAACCAAAAACCAACCAACGATGGTAGAATTTGAAGGTAAAATTTTTAACCATAACGTAACTATTTTAATTGATCTAGGTGATAGAATAAGTTATATCAATCTTAAGGTAGTAGAAAAGTTTCATTTACAGTCAGTCAAATCCAAGAATCCATGGCTAATGAAATTGGCCACAGTGATCCAGGTGGATATTGGTGGCCACCCACCTATTCCACTTGGACCCTCACCATTGTTCTTTCATTTTTTTCTAGTTTCTTTAATTGTAGCACAATTTACTATTTTTGGTAGTTTTTTGGGTCTTGAACTTCCTAAGCCATTTTGAGGCGGTAAACGAGGTTTGTTTGGAAAAATATTTCCAATGATTTCCATATAAATTGCATAAGTAGTTGTAGTCCTCAAAGATATCTTTCCAAGGAGGTATCATATGCATCAAATGGAGCTAATATGACCAAGTTATGACCCCAGGAAGTTGACTACCCAACTAACCCCAACGGGGCCCATAAAATCTTGGTATTACATCTCCTCGGGTTAGGGTTTTCTATTATTGTTCAATAATAAAAAGGCCCTTGAGTCTCATTGTAACTCAGTTCAAAGGCATGTATCCACCACATCTCTTCTCAGAGATAAGCTACCATCACCTGAGCTAGTCTTATTTCCATTCTGTTTGTAAGCATATGTCAATATTTGATATTAATGAAATGAAGTGTTATTTATGCTGTATCTTTGTATTTATGGTTATATCTATAAGTTTTTGTGTTCCTGTTTAAATCCAGATCAGTGGTATCAGAGTGGTCTACTCTTTCTCTGTTTTTCTTTGCATGTCCCAAGTGAGGCTAGGAAATAAGGAGTTAGGCCTCAATCTGGTTGAACCTTTGCAAGATCAGCCTTGTAATCCTAGACGACGACCCATGGGGGAAGAAAAGAAAGATGAGGGAGTAGGAAATCATATCAAAATATTTCTCTAGGAGGCCCTCGAGAGACAAAATAATTTGATGATGGATAACTTTACTCATATCCTTCAATGGTTTCCCACCGACGGTGCATGCACTTCCAACAACCACTATGGAGGCTCCACAACTTTTAAGACATAGGTAACCTTTGATATTCCCATATTTGAGGGCAAAATAGATGTAGACCTTGTAGCTAAATGGTTAAATCTGATAGAAGGATATTTTTCTGTTCATGATTTTCCAGCCAGGAAAATATTAATTTTTCTCTTCTGAAACCCACCCCCCACATCATGGACTGGTGGGAAACCTAATATGAGCAGAAGGATGAAAGTATGACCTCATTGTTTTCAGCCGCTCCCACTTGGAATTCGTTCTAGGATGCCATCAAGGAGCAGTACTACCTAGTCAGGAGCTATGAGGACAAATACATAAAGTGGACCACGTTGTGAGAAGGAAGGGACCAAGATGTGACGAAGTTTACCAATGTTTTTCATACCCTTCACACGAAGTTGTGTATCAAGGATTTTAAGAAACATTTGTTACTCAAGTACTGTGGCTTCCTACGTAGATACATCCATAACGAGATGGAGTTCTTAGACATCTCCTCACTCAGTATGGCATACTGATACGTCGTCAAGATTGAGAAAAAGTTTAAACATAAGAAGCAAGACTTTGGATCTACGAATCTAAAGCAAGGGAAAGGTACCCCAAACTGGATAAAAAAAGGAAAAGGCAAAGGTGGGATGGCTTAGGACAACCTATCAAAGCCACAAGCAAAGGACAACACTGTGAAGTCGAAGAAGGAAACGGGAAAGTGGTGTGAGTTCCATAAGAGACCCAGTCACAACACAAGTGAGTGTTGGGCCAAGAAATCACGGGTGGTCGAGATGAAGGCCTCAAAATCAAATGTATGTTCTAACTCTGAGTCATAACCCAACAAGGGGAATGACAAAGGGAAGAATATTAATGATTTGGAGCCCAATTCCATCATTACCACCATGAATATCCAAAAGGAGGAACCCGAACATCCAGAGGAGGAGGAGTGTCTCTTCCACTCTTATATGTGGGTAAATGGTTCTCCACTATAGTTCATTGTCGATAGCAAGAGCCAAAAGAACCTCATTGCAGAAGCACATCCACAACCATACACCATTGGGTGGCTTCACCAAGGATGGGATCTTTGCGTGAGCCAACAATGTCACCTTCCATACAGCATTACGCCCTTCATGGATGAGGTATTATGTGACGTTTCTCCCCTTGATGTTTGTGATGTATTAGGCCAACCATACTTGTGGAAGCGACATGTTGTGTATGAGTCAAGGCCTCGCGTTGTTATTGTTTGTTATGAACCATCTCACAGTAAGATAGAAAAGATAGATCAACAACTTCAAAATTAGCCTCTTTGAGTGGGAAACCTCCTTTACATTACAAAAATGAACAATTATTGGATGATACAAATGATAAGACCTCCTTTCTATATATATGAGTCTAAGGGGTCCTAATACAATCAGAGCCATAGCAATAATATTGTGAGGGCACAACAATAACAATAGTGGGCTTCTATGGGGCATAATAATAACAACATGGGGACTGTATGGGCACAATAATACAATAAGGGGGTTGCACTAATAACAATAAGGGGTTACACTAGTAGTATAGGGACCTAACATACCTCTCTCCTTTAAAAATTGTTTTCCTCAATGCTTGAGTAGTTTTGGATGATTCTATATAAAATTCTAATCCTCCCATGTGGAATCTTCAGTAGGTAAGTTCTTCGACTTGATGAGATACTCTAAAATTGATCGATTTCATAGTTGTTGATTTCTTGTTTTTGTGACTGCTTCTAGTTCCAATATGATTTTTCCTCCCTTGTCAAGTTTTGGCAATATTGTTTGAACTGGGATCTTCTCACCTATAACCTTATTTAAGCATGAAACATGGAAAATTGGGTGCACTCGGGAAGATGCAGGAAGCTCCAATTTGTATGCCATGGTACCAATCTTTTGTAACACCTTGTACAAACCATAATACTTTGGTGATAATTTATTATCCTTCCTATCTTTCTTGAGGGACATTGTTTTTATGGTTGTAGTCTAGAAATACCGAGTCACCTACATCAAAAATTCTTTCATTGCAATGTTGATCTGCTTGTTGTTTCATTCTATTTTGCGCCAAAGTGAGATTACCCTTTAAGAGTTTGAGAAATTGTTGTTGATGCTCGAAGTGATTTTCCACTACTTGAACCTTAGAATTTTCTTTTAAAGATTATATGATGGATGGTGGATGATATCCATAAAGTGGCATAAATGGGGTCATTTTTGCTGCAGTATGGAAGGGAGTGTTATACAACCATTTAGCCAGAGGAAACCACTTGACCCATTGTGTCTGTTTATTAGAAACAAAGCAACGAATATTGGATGATATATTACAAAAATGAACAATTATTGGATGATACAAATGATAAGTCCTCCTTTCTATATATAGGAGTCTAAGGGGTCCTAATACAATGAGATCCATAACAATAATATTGTTGGGGCACAACAATAACAATAGTGGGCTTCTATGGGGCATAATAATAACAACATGTGGATTATATGGGCACAATAATACAATAAGGGGGTTGCACTAATAACAATAAAGGGTTACACTAGTAGTGTAGGGACCTAACATACCCCTCTCCTTTAAAAATTATTTTCTTCAATGCTTGAGTAGTTTTGGATGATTCTATATAAAATTCTCATCCTCCCATGTGGAATATTCAGTGGGTAAGTTCTTCCAATTGATGAGATACTCTAAAATTGATCGATTTTGTAGTTGTCAATTTCTTGTCTTTGTGACTGCTTCTAGTTCCATTATGATTTTTCCTTCCTTTTCAAGTTCTAGCAATATTGTTTGAACTGGGATCTTCTCACGTATAACCTTCTTTAAGCATGAAACATGGAAAATTGGGTGCACTCGGGAATATGTAGGAAGCTCCAATTTGTATGCCATAGTACTAATATTTTTTAACACCTTGTATGAACCATAATAATTTGGTGATAATTTGTTATCCTTCCTATCTTTCTTGAGGGACATTTGTTTGTATGGTTGTAGTCATAGAAATATTGAGCCACCTACATTGGAACTTCTTTCACTGCGATGTTGATCTGCTTGTTGTTTCATTCTATTCTGCACCAAAGTGAGGTTATCCTTTAAGAGTTTGAAAACTTGTTGTTGATTCTCAAAGTGATCTTCCACTGCTTGAACCTTAGAATTTTCTTTTAAAGATGATGTGATGAATGGTGGATGATATCCATAAAGTGTCATAAATGGGGCCATTTTTGCTAATGTATGGAAGGAAGTGTTATACAACCATTCAACCAGGGACAACCACTTGATCCATTGACCTAGTTACTTATCTAGTAGTTGATCCCACACAAGTACTAGCAACCTTTGTTCACTATCCTAGTTTTCCCATTAGATTGAGGATGATAAGATGAGCTATGAGATAACTGAGTACCCAAATATTCCACCTCTTAGACTCCAAAGACACATTTGGAGATTTTTTCATATAATTGTTTCTCCTCTAATAGTTTGAGCACCCTGTCAACATGTTGAACATGATCCTTCCAACACTTTCTGTAGATTAGTATATAATAAAAAAATACTAACACAAGTTTCTAAGGAAGGGTTTGAAAGTTGAATTCATCAAACCTTCAAATGTAGAAGGTGTATTGGTAAGGCCAAAAGGCATGACCAAAAAATCATAATGACCCTCATGAGTTCTAAATGTTGTTTTTGGAATGTCTTCAGTCTTGATTCTAATTTGATGATATCCTGAATGGAGGTCCAACTTGGTGAAGTAACTTGCTGCATGTAATTCATCTAATAATTCATCAATGACTGGAATGGGAAATTTATCTTTAATAGTAAGCTTGTTGAACTCCCTATAACCTGAACACATGCACCATGATCCATCCTTCTTGTGTACCAATAGCACTGGAGCAGAGAAAGAACTTTGACTAGTTTTAATTATACCAAGCTCTAGCATTTCTGCAACCATACATTCAATTTCACTCTTTTGGGCATATGGAAATCTGTAAGGCCTAATGTTTGGGGGGACACTCCCTGGAATCAAATGAATAACATGATCATGATCACGAATAGGTGGGAGGCATTTGGGAGTCTCAAATACTTTGGAATGATTGTCCAAAACGTTTTGGAGATCTGGAGAAATAGATGATTTCGATGTGGAAACCTCTAGTGAACATAATTGTGCAATTACGCCCCATTGTTCTTTCTTTAGAATATTTGTCATGTTGTTAGAGCTAATTATCTTTCCTAGTTTCCCTGTGATACCCCTTAATCAACATTCTTTCCTTCCCAAAAAAAATTCAAGAAAAGTTCTTGAAAATTAAAAGCTATCGCACCCAAAGATTGTAGCCATTGGACTCCTAGTACAACATTTTCCCCACCCAATGGAATGGAAAGCACTAGACTATTCAAGACATATTCTCCCATGGATAACTTGATATTATGGCACTTTCTAGAGAAATTTATGGCTCCTCCATTTGGAACCATTACTTGACACTCTGGTGTTGGATATAGTAAGAAATTCATTCCTTGCCTATCTTAAAATGAATAAAATTATGGGTACTACCCGAATCAATCAACACTATTACCTTTTTCTTCTTGATATGCCCTTCTATCTTGAGAGTTTGAGGAGTGGTAATTCTATCAATGAATTACAAGATTTGGTTAGATTCATTTCTTCTTTCTTTGGGATTGGTTCCTGGTGTATATCATCTTCTTTTGACATTTCTTGTTCCTTTTCTTGATCCCCTTCCCCATCTATGTATATTAATTTCTTCTCAGCACACCTATGACCTTTAGTGTATTTTCTATCACAATTATAACAAATTCCTTTTGCTATTTTTTCTTCCAATTGTTGTGTGTTGGAAATAATACTGAGGGGGGGGGGGGGGGG
>APFE031332021.1:223412-240861 GCA_000404065.3 Pinus taeda
TTGAATTGATTACTAATAAAGAGCAGTTAAGTATTCTTTAAGTAATAATCAAAGTGAAAGAAATAGAAAACATGAGCAGTTAAGGTTTCACTGTTTATTCAAATTCAGAAGAAAACATAGAGAATAATAACTTTTGAAAACAAAGGGAAATCAAGCATATTCCGAATTAATCGTTTTTGTTTATCATTCAGATATGAAACATAGATGATATAAGAAACAAGAAAAACTTTAAAACACAAGGTATAGAGGACTTATTGATCTGGTGTTTGATTCAAGAAATCTGTGAAAAGTCCTTTGCCTCAATTCTTTATCCAGCAAGCCATATGAAAATTTGATCCAATCAGCACTTTATTCCAAAAAACCAATATTATAGAAATGTATATGAATCCACACTCAATACTCCAATTGAGGGGGTATTTATACAAAATATTTTACACAAAATATCTCATAACAGAGTGAGATATATTCTAGTGATGACTAATCATTTTTTACAAGAAAATAGTGTTGGAAATAATACTGAGAGGGGGGGTGAATCAATATTATCAAATCAGATAATTTTCATTTCTCATACTCAGATTTATATACATGGCTTCAGTTCAGTATATCCGCGTATATATGTGACTGTGTTAAATGCAACCAGCGTACATGCAGTAATCTTATGATTTAGTTAGCTTATCTTCAGTAAATGCATCAGAACATTATTAACTTTATTAATAGTAATCAGGTGTAGTAAAACAGTACATATCATCACACATAAGAAGCATACATGAACACCATGATATAAGGTGGAAACCCAATGTGGGTGAAAACCACCTGCTGCAATTCGTCTCTTTCTTTCTTTAATAAGAAACTTCTTTTACAATGTACTGGTGCATTCCTTTACTAGTACGCAAGCTGCAACTTGCAAAGAGCTAAAACCCTCTCTCATTTTCCAGCTTCTCCTGAAAGGGAGCTACAACCCCCTTAGCTCTTGCACTAGCCAAGATACTAGTACGTAGGTGCTGGCCTACAGAAAGCTACGACCTTCTCTTTCTTCTAGGGACCACGTTTCATTAATTTTCAAACTGGATCCATAAGTACAAAACAATCACTACTGCAATACAATCATCAACTTATACTTTCATCATAAATCTCTAAATCACCCAATACTGAATCACTGAAACCCTGTCATCAAAACACAGAACACAAACCAGAGCCCAGAAGTCTACAACAACCACTAGAATCAACAGTAACCTAAAACACCAAATCTCATAATGCATACGCTACTTGACTATATCAAAACCACGTGTGTACGCGCTTTCACCAGAGACATCCCGCGTACAGATCTAAGATAATTACTTATACCTTCACTGTCATATCCAACCCGAGCCAAGCAACACAAACCGATAACCAACAATACTAGATCTTCCCACTTTGTCAGACATCCATTCCTTGCTCTCTTTTTTTTGCCTAATGATCTTCTCCTTATATAGGTTAGGATTTTCTCAATACCATGGTCCAAAACCATGTAGAAACAATACCTTGGACCCAATACCTAGGGTCGTCATTTCGAACCAAATACCATGGACCAATACCAAAATACCATGGACCAAATACCACAGACCAAAACCATGTACGTGCTTTTCCTTCTGTGAACCTGCGTGTATACATATACGCGCCTTTTTCTCAGATAACTCGTGTATATATGCGCTTTCATCAAGTCTAACCCATGTATACCTTTCTTTTGACCTACTGCACTGGATCTGCCATCTGATTAAG
The DNA here is from genome assembly GCA_000404065.3 of Pinus taeda. Taxonomy (NCBI): domain Eukaryota; kingdom Viridiplantae; phylum Streptophyta; class Pinopsida; order Pinales; family Pinaceae; genus Pinus; species Pinus taeda. The sequence continues at coordinate 225,171 of APFE031332021.1, forward strand.
TTGTCATCACCTGTATCAAACCTCTGAGTGAGTTGCCATCAAGGACAACACCTGAATCGTAATGCCAACATTGTGGTGTAAAACTTGTAGGTGGTGAAAGACTAGGAGCAACAACACTTCCATTTTTATAGTTATGAGTGGTATGCTTCCTTGCTGCCATAATTTTGCTTTCATTTTGTCTTGCCAACTTGTATGCCTTCTCCAATGAATTAGGTTCCCAATGGAAAACCTCATGTTGGATTTTATAACATAATGTCCCTGTGAAGACTTCAATCCTGTGCTTCTTTGGAATATCATTTATCCTTATATTCAATTTTTGGAAGTCCTCAATGTGCTCTCCCATTGAACCCTTTTGTTTGAGATTTATCAATTGGCTAAAGAAGGTGTTGCTCTTTGTATCATCATAATGTGCTATCATTTTCTCCTTGAAAACTGACCAAGTGACAAGTTGTTTACCAAAACAGATCCCTCTATACCATATAAACTGATTCGGTTCTAAATATAAAGATGCAGCACGTACCTTTTGTGGCAGTTGCACATAATGTAGATCAAAATATTGCTCCATCTATAGTATCCAAGTTACCGAATCCTTGCCATTAAATTCACTCATATCTATATTTGGAATATGGTGTGTATTCAATCCAAAATTAGTGTTTATGAAATCATGATTAACATTTCTTTTGTTCTCATCATGAGTTTTCTCTACTACCTTTTCGGCATTAGGAAGCCTTTCTTATAGTGACTTTGTCCCACCTTCCTTCGAACCTTCCATGTCTTTCTTCAAATCTTCCATGTTGCCATTAATTTTTTCTTCTATACCATTCATCTTATTGATCATATCTTCAATCACATTGTTCAAAACATCCCTCCAATTTTTGCTTACTAGGTGTTTCTATTTTTTTGATTCGAGTCATTCATTTATTACTTTTAGGAGCTTGATCTTGAATTTTTTGTATCTCTAAAATTTCAAATCTCCAAGGTTTGAAATTGCGACATGCAGTAGCCCTCTACGTTCTCTTTCCAATGCCACCATTATGATTGAAATTGGATTCTCCAAGAAAGAGTAATGCTCAATCTCCCAATATGAACTGATTATATACTTTTTCAGTAGAGTGAAATGGTATGAATCTCCACGTATCACTATTTTGATGTTTAGACCGGAAATGATATGAATCAAATTACAGTCTATCCTCTTTTTGTAACTTATGAAATTTCAATACGATGCTCAAAGAGAAAGTTATGACGATTTTCTCAAGGTCCGATGTTTGGGATGTAATTTGGGAGCCTACAAAAACCCTAACTATCTTGGACCTTATCTCTGAAAATATAGTGAAACAAGATATAAAATTTGGTCTTGCACTTTATCAATATTTCAGCTCAAATGGGTTTTAATTTCAGAGTCTAAAAATTCGTAGAAAAACAATTATAGCGAAACTGCCACGATGGCCTGTTTGAGATGGAATTCTGGAGCTTGCAAAAACCCTAACTTCCGCAGACCATATCTCCAAAAATATAGCAAGACAATATCTGAAATTTGAAGCTGAAGTTTAGAGAGATTTATACTAAAATGGGTTTTTTTTATCCTTTGAAACTTCATAGAGAAAATGTTATAGCGCAAATTCCATGATGACCTATTTGGAGCAGTGAAACCCTAGAATCCAAAGCTCTCATACCAAATGTTATGAAACCATCTCACACAAAGATAGAAAATATAGATAAACAACTTCAAAATCATCCTCTTAGAGGGGGAAACCTCATTTACATTACACAAATGAACAATTATTAGATGATACAAATAACAAGACCTCCTTTCTATATATAGGAGTCTAACGGGTCCCAATACAATCAGAGTCTACATAAGAATAATATTGTCAGGGCACAACAATAGCAATAGTGGTCTTCTATGGGGCATAATAATAACAACATGGGGACTATATGGACACAATAATACAATAAGGGGTTTGCACTAATAACAATAAGGGGTTACACTAGTAGTATAGGGACCTTACATTATTACCATGGGAAATAAGTTGTACAGGATGCTAGAGGTAGCACCGCCTACCACCATCTCTTTGGTTACTATAAAACAATGCAATAAGCTCATTTTCAAAACCAAGAAATTTGTTTTCCTAATAATATTCCCTGAGGGAAAGAAGAATATAGTTTCCACGACCTACAGACAACGCCCCTCCGCACGACAACAACAACAGATGGACAAGGTCATGGAGGAGTAGGAAGACGTCTTCACCTCTCCCGCAGGGGTGCCTCTGTACTTTCGGGTCAAGCACTCCATCAATTTGACCCCAAGTGTGTCGTTTCCCAATGGACCAATCTTTCACCGCTTTGTTCTAGAGAATGATGAAATCAAAAGGCAGATTTAGGAGCTGTTGTAGAAAGGTCATATCCGGCCGAGTTCATCACCCTGTGGGAGTGCGATTGTGTTGGTACAGAAGAAGAATGGGACTTGGACACTTTGTATTGACTGTCAAGCATTCAGTAAGATCATTTTCCGTAATAGGTACTCGATCCCAAATATTGATGACCTTCTAGACCAACTGAAGGTGGGAGGAATATTTCAGCAAGATTGACTTGAAGTATAGATAACACGAGGTACCAATTGAACCCTACGATGTGTGGAAGACTACCTTTAAAGCCAAGAAGGGCCTTTTCAAATGGTTGGTTCTGACTTTTGGGTTGATGAATTCTCCTACAACCTTCATGAGGTTGATGGATAACATCTTGTGTCCATTCACCAACTCATTTGTAGTGGTATATTTGGATGACATCCTCATCTTCAGCCAAAGTTGGGAAGAGAACCTCCACCAATTCCAACATGTTCTCCAAACACTACGGCAACACAAGTTATGTGAAAATTTGGACAAATGCACTTTTGGCACAACCCAGGTTCAATATCTAGGAAACATTATTGATGAACGGGGCAAGGAAACTTTGAAGGATGGAAATTGATCTTAAAGTTCAGAACCTAGGTGAATCTTATGAGCCCCTAATATGTAGACTATGAAATGTTTGGTGATACTTTTTTTAAAGGTATCCAAATTTCTAATGACTTTATATAGTCTCTATATTTTTTTGGCAATTTTTAGGATAACATAATTTTTATACTATAAAATTTAAGCGAATCACTTTAAAAAAAATGGAAATTAGCAAAAAAAAAATTTAAAAAACCATGCGAAATTAGCCCACCTGTGAATATTAGCCCCTAAAATTGTCCATGGAATGGGGTGTGCATCTAGATCTAGCCAAGATCCAAGTCATTTGGGATTGTCCAACCCTAACCACTCTAATAGAGATCTACAACTTTCTAGGTCTTACAAATTTCTATCGCAGGTTCGTGTTGGGGTTCTCTCATATCACCTAGCCCTTGAGTCAAGTCACTAAGGGAGGAGTGAAAGAAAAATTATTTTGGTTTGAATCTCAACAAAAGGCATTCATGGAGTTCGAACATCATCTCTACTCTACATCAGTGCTCACATTACAATACTTGAAACAAAAATTTGAGATCAAGATGAATTCCTCTCAGTATGCTATTGGGGTAGTCCTTACTCAATAAAGGCATCTAGTGGCATATCACAGTGAGACACTTTCAGACACAGTCTTGAAGTATCCCACTTATGACAAAGAGATGTATTCCATTGTGTAGGCCTGCCAACAATGGAAGCATTGCATTTTGGGGAAGGAAACAATCATCCACACAGACCACTAACCCTTGCAGCTCATACAAATGCAAGGGAAGTTTTAGAATGATTGCCATAAGAAGTGGTCCACATATGTGCAACAATTATATTTGAATATCAAGTACACGAATAGAAACACCAATAATGTTGTATACTAACTCAGTTGCCCACTGATCATTGCATTAACCACCGCGCTCAACTCTTTGGGCATGAAATTTATGATTGGCCACTTCTCTACAAAAGCAATCCAGAATTCCACCACACATACCATATTCTCTTGGAGGGTCAGCAAGTTCCAGATTTTCACCTCAAGGATGCTCTGTTATGCCACCTGGGACACCTTTTTGATCCTTCAAGCGAGCATTCCAAGATGATTTGGGAAGCACACTATAGTCGGGTTGATGGGAATTTTGGGGTTGAGAAAACGCTAGTATTACTACATAAGTATTTCTATTGGCTGAATCTTTGATAGGATGTCATAAGTACATCAGATCCTGCACTTCTTGCGCCATTTGCAAACTGACAATTAAGAAGCAAGGTCTCTATACTACGATGCCTACCCCTAGTCGACCTTGGAAATCCATCTCCATGGATTACATGCCGGGCCTTCCTTCTACTAAGAATGGAAACGATTTTGTTTTTGTGGTTGTCGACAGATTCTCGAAGATGGCCATTATGGTGGCCTGCAAGAAGAATATCATAGCGAAAGACACTACTAAAATATTCTTTGAATGAGTGTGGGTACACTTTTGGATCCCATAGTCTATCATCTCAGATCGAGACAATAGGTTCCTTAGTACAATTTGGTCTAGTCTTTGGTCGATGCTAGGCACTAAGCTCACTAAGTCCACAACTTTCCATCCCCAAATTGATGGCCAGAAAGAGGTCATTAATAGGATGATTGTATACATTTTTTGCATGTACAACTCAAAGAATCCATGCACATGGGATGAGAGCCTCCCCTATGTCCAACACAGCTATAACCGAGCTCTCCACAGCTTGACTTGCCATAGCCCTTTTCAAGTGGGCTTGGGATTCCAGCCACGATGTCCCATTGATTTGGCCATACCATTTGCAATGACTCAGGTAGATTTGGCTCATTTCTAGTTTGAATATGATAAGGAAAATAGCTTCATTGAGCACATTCAACACATCCACCAATAGGTCCATGACATATTGGACAAAGCCAATGTTAAGTACAAGTAGTGGCATGATCAACATCAGGTGCCTCACAAGTTCCAGGAAGGTGACAAAATTTGGCTACATTTGCAGAAGGAGCACCTCGCTGGGCCCCATTGAGAGATTCGCTCACTTCTATATGAGCCATACAACATCACCAAGGTTGTGGGAGATAATGGTTTTGAGCTCATCATTTCTCCATCCCTTGGCTTGCACTAAATGTTCAATATGGATCATCTTCGACCATACTTTCCACCATTACTGGACACATCCAACATTGTAGAACAACTCACACCAACAGAGCTAAATCCAGACTGCATGGACCAAGTTGCAATTGATCAGATCATGGAGACACAAATCAAGAAAACTCCCCAACACAATATCCAGCTACATCGAGTTGTCAATGCCGACCAACTCCTGCACCAAGGCAAATGGCTCACCAGGGATCAAGTTTATTCCTCATCTCATGGAGGAACTCAATGCAATGGAGACCATTTCTTCCTAAGGGGGGACGGATAATCCAGGTGGATACTAGTGGTCACCCACCTATTCCACTAGGACCCTCACCATTTTTCTTTCAGTTTTTTTTCTTTAGTTTCCTTAATTGTAGCACAATTTACTATTTTTGGCACTTTTTTAGGTCCTGAACTTCTAGAATGTTTTGAGGCCCTGAGCAATGTTTTTTTGGAAAAACATCTTGGGCAATTTCAATAGAAATCGCATCAGCAGTTGTAGTCCTCTAGGATATCTTTCCAACGAGGTATCATATGCATCAAATGGAGATAATATGACCAAGTTACAACCCCAAAATGTTGGATGCCCAACCAACCCCAATGGGGCCCATAAACCATTGCCGTTACATCTCCTCAGGTTAGGGTTTTGGTTGTTTGTGGTTTTCTCTTATTGTTCAATAATAAAAATTCCCTTGAGCCTCATTGTAACTCATTTCAGAGGCATGTATCCACCACATCTCTTCTCAGAAATAAGCTACCATCACCTAAGTTAGTCTTATTTCCATTTTGTTTATAAGCATATTTCAGTATTTGATATTAATGAAATGAAGTGTTATTTCTACTACATCTCTATATTTATGGTTATATATGTAATTTATTTTGTTCCTATCTAAATTTGGATCACACGAGGGCCAAAATAAGGGTATTATCTAAATTATATAATTACCCAATAATATTGGTTGACCATCCAATAGTAGAAAACTTAAATATTCTACCCTTAAGAGCATATTATATTCTGATTGGAATGGACTGGTTGGAAAAACACTGGCCTCTTGTAAATTGCAAAGATAGAGCCATTTTTTATTTGAATGAATAAGACATAAGATAGGAAGTGCATGGAGTGAAAATAGCCCTTAAGTTAAGACAATTACAACTTCACAGTTGGCGAAACGTATCAGGAAGGGGTGCCATATTTATGTAGTACAAGTAGATAATTCAAACTCTAAAGAGAAGATTTTCACCTTAGGAGACCTATCCATTGTGCAAGATTTTGTTGATTTTTTTCTTGAAGATATTCCTAGAATGCCTCCAAAAAGAGACATATATTCTACTATTGAACTTATTCTAGGAGTTTCTCCTGTATCTAGAGCACCTTATCGCATGAGCATTCCTGAATTGACTGTACTTAAGATGCAATTACAAGAGTTATTGGATAATAAATAGATTCTCTCAAGTCTATCAGCTTGGGGAGCTCCAATACTCTTTTTCATAAAGAAGGATGGCACCTTGCGGTTGTGTATTGATTACAAACAATTGAACAAACATATGGTCTAGACTAAATACCCCTTATCTCGCATCAATGACTTATTTGATCAAGTGAAGGGGGCTACCATATTCTCTAAGATTGATCTACAATCTAGGTACCATGAAATAAGAATTAAGGTGGAGGATATATGAAAAAGAATCTTTATAACTCGCTACGGCCATTATGAATTGTAGTTCTACCCTTTGGATTGATGAGTTCCCCAGTGACATTCATGTGTCTCATGAACAACATATTCTATCAATACTTAGATAATTTGTACTAATTTATAAAGGCGATATTATTGTATATTTTAGAAACATGGAGGAGCACAAAAAACATCTACAAATTGTTTTACAAACTTTGAGAGAGCATCAGCTATACAAAAAATATAGTAAGTGTTAATTTTACAAAGAAAAAATTCAATACTTAGGGCACGTTATTACTAAGGATGGAATCATTGTGTACCCTGAGAAAATAAAAACTATAATGGAGTGGCATGTGGCTAAAAATGTAATTGATAAATTTCATGGGGTTGTCTTTCATGGGGTTGGATGGATACTATAGACGTTTTATTGAAGGGTTATTAAACTTGGATTATCTTATTTCTTCCTTACAAAAGAAGAGAAAAAAAATTAAGTGGAGAATTGAATGTCAAAATAGCTTTGATCAATTGAAACACACACTTACCACTGCCCCCATTTTGGTAATTATTTACCTGGACAAGGAATTTACCATTTGTACAGATGCTTGTAAGGAAGGTGTAGGGGGAGTACTTATGCAAGAAGGAATATTTGTGGCTTATGAGTCCCGTAATTTAAAGGACCACAAGCAGAAATATTCAACTTACGAATTAGAGTTAACAATAGTTATTCACGCCCTAAAAACGTGGTGACATTATTTACTTGGGAAAATAATCATGTTAATGACATACCACAGTAATTAAAATAATTATTTTAGGAAACCTACCTTGAACAATAGCTAGATATGCTATATTTATTTCTAAACTGAGTTTGAATTTGAAATTAAACATCTAAAGGGAAAAGAGAATCAAGTATCAAATGATCTGAGCATAGAATTAAATTTTGTTTATGAAATTTAATTTAGTGAAGTGGAAACTACATTTAAAGAAAAAATTAGAGAGGGTGTGAAAAAGACCTTGAATACCAATTTTTGTGGCAACAAGCAAAGAACCCAACCAACAGCGAACAACAACTTGGATACGAGGTAAATCAATAAAAAAATTTGACCTATCGAAAATAAAATGTATGTGCCCAACCAAATAAGCATTAAATTATTTGTAAATGAGCATCATAAAAGTCCCTATGCATCCCATCCTGACTATCAAAAGTTACTCACCGCTTTGAGGAAATAATATTTTTGGTCGGGCATGAAACAATAAGTGTTTGAATACTTAGTTAAGCCTTTAGAATGTCAGCAAGTGAAGACTGAGCACAACCATCCAGTTGGATTACTCCACCCACTATTTGTTCTTGAGTTGGAGCGGGAGATTATTACACAAGATTTCATTACTGGCCTACCTAAGACTAAGAAATAAAATGATTCAATAATGGTAGTAGTGGACAAACTGAGTAAATAAGCTCATTTTATTCTAAATAAATCTACCTATAAAATAGTTCAAATTTCCAGCATATTCATGAACGAAATATTTAGGTTTCACCGAATATCAAGGGTGGTGAACTCTGATAGGGATGTCAAATTCACATCTGCATTTTGGAAGGCTTTGTTTTAAGGATTGGGTAGTGAGATACAATTTGGTACTACATACCACCCTCAAATCGACAGAGATTCTGAATGGTTAAACCAAATACTCGAAGACATGTTAAGGATGTATGTGATATAGAAAACAACTAAGTGGGAAGATTACATCCACTAAGTAGAGTTTACATACAATAAAAACTACCACACCTCCCTCAAAATGAGCCCATTTGAAGTGTTTTATGGATGTTAATTGGGGAGTTCTAGAGGACAAACTGATACCTAGACCTAATATGATGAAAGATATGGAGGAGGTAGTAAGAAAGGTGAGGATGAATTTTAAAGCTTCTCAAGATATGCAAAACAATTGTTTGATAAAAGAAGAAGTTACCAAGAATTTCAGGTAGGGGACCACGTGTATGTAAGAGTGAAACCTAAGAAGAACACCTTGCATTGGGGAGGTTGTGCCAAGATAGCCCCTCAATTTTGTAGTCCTTTTCAGATTTTTGCCCAAATTGTGCCTCTGGCATATTATCTAGATTTACCTAGACACATATGTGTTCTTAATGTGTTTCATGTTTCGTTACTAAAAAGATATATTTATGATCATAAACATATAATTTATTGGCACAGTATATAGGTAAATAATTTATGAATTACTGATCTGATACTCACCCTATGAGTGACATCAGTTAAAGATTTATTTAACAAAAGGTATTACAGACTCATGTGTCAATGTGTGTTCTATTTTATTTAAGCAACAGATCGATTAGATTACTAATACACAAACATTTTAAATGGAAAGACAACAGATAAATACAGTAAGCAACCACAAAGACACAAGCAATTTTAATAAGGAGTTCACCCTATACTCCAGGGCTACATCCCTGGTCCAGCTTTCAGTGGTGGCCTTGTTTTATTGGGTCTTTGAGCAAAGAATTACAATGCAGGGACTCAATGTGAGTTCTCTTAATGTAGGTTTGCTTGGTAGGGTGGTTTCTTGGATTTCCCAAGCCACTGGAGTACACAAACTCTTCTTTTTCCTACCAGCTCTGTGACCTTCTGGTCTACAGTAGAAGGAGCCAAATGTGAAGCTCGGTCCTAACAAATTCCTCTAGGGGATGGCTTGAATCTCTCAAGCTCTCGGGTGCTCAATGTTACCACTGGTCAGCTTGGCCCTCTGTTTATCTTTGCTTTCGCTTAACTACCTCTTCTCTGGTTTTTGTCTCTCCTCTCCTCCCCTTCTTCCACTGTCTCTATTCATGGCTTTTAGCCATTCGTCCCCATGCCCATTCGATTCCTCTTCAGCCTCTCTCGATTCCCCTTTTGCAGCTGCACTTGGAGTTCCCTGTTCGGTGTCATCATGAATGCTCAGGGAGTGGCCACGTGTCCCCATCTGAATAGCGCCAGTCTACTCATTGGTTCATTTCTTCAGTTACGTCATGGATGCATTCTTCCTCCACTGTGGCAGTCAAATGGACCTCAAATATTTACAAACGCGGCTTAATCCTTTGTCGATTTTGCTTCCTCGATCGGGCGCAATCTTAGCCATCCGATCTGGGTCCCCCAGATCCAACGTCGTTCGCACGTCCCGGACGGTTGACCTGCTTGACTAATAACGCGCGATCACTGGTGGTTTTCTCTCTCCTCTGCTACCACACGTCGATCGTTGAGTGGGATTGCTCCGCTTTCTCCAAAACTGTTTACCGTTTGAGGGCGACCTAATCAATACAACTAATTTCCAGGGTGTGGGACCCCCCTTGTACGATTAGCGCTTTTTTCCTTTCTCGCCCGCATTTCTCCAGTCCACCATGCATCCAAGTGTTCGGGCTTCCCCCATTTCGGCCCTATTCGCGCTAATCGCCCATAAAAAATCACCTCCTTTTCCCAATCCAGGGCTCCCAAGGGCTACATTGACCTCCTTCACAGTCTCCATGGGCCTCGGTCAGCATGCTTTGACCGAGGTCCTCTTCATTCCACGCTGGCTGCCATTGCTACTAGTTCAGGGTGTTTTTGATCACTGTTTTTGGAATTTTTAGAGATTCGTCTTGACCTGATACAGTCATGGTTCTTTGCCAGTCTTTGATGGATCCAATTCAGATCAATTACATATTTATATATGTGTTGTATATTTTTTGATAATAGAGACTAATAGTGATTGATGGTTGTCGATAAAGGTCAAACCGAACTCAAAGTTTCTAGTCGAAACCCTATGCATCCTAGATCAGAGAGAAGCAACTCTGCAAAAGTGATTTATCTCCTAGGTTAAAGTGTAGTGGAGGCACTTTAGCCCTGAGGAGGCTACTTAGGATGACGAGAAATTCATAAAAGAAGTTTATCCAGCCTATTTTAAAGGTGGGAAACACCGAGATAGTTTTTTTTCTCAAGGGGGGAGGATGTGATGTCCATTGGTAACCTTATAAATATTAAACTACTGGAGAAATATATTTTTACTATTATGGGCCGAGAAGGATAAACATTAAGTATGTCTATTAAATAATGCTTTTGAATGGACCATGAAGGAAATCATAACGAGAAGCAATGTTGAGAGTAGCTCATGTCCCAGGTTGTTGGATAGTTATGGGTGAGGTATTTACCTACCGAAGCTTCTCTTTTGAAAACAAAGAAAGAACAAAAGAAGCCAAAAGGGTTGGAGGAACCTGAGGAAAGAGGAGGAGAGGAGTGCAGAGGTATGAAATAGACACTCTTATGAAAGACTCTAGAGTTGGTTGGCCAATGGAGTCTATCTTAAGCTTAAATGCTCATATTTTACATCTTTAGCTACGTCTAGTTAGGATCAGATGGCTTAAATAAAAGAAAGTGACCCTATGTTGTTACTATCCTAAAAACTACTCCGGGCATGCAACAAGCTTGAGGGGAGGTGCAGTGAAATACTGATCTCATTGGTTGGTTGGAGTGTTGCATTCCTGGTGGTTGGCGGTCCATTGGAATCTTGTAAGACGGATAAGTATTATTTTAGTAGAAAAACTTGTTATGTTCATAATTTTTAACTCTATGGTTACTTGTTAGTATTGCATATTAAAAGGTGTCGGATATAACGTTGAACAATGGAATAATGAGAATTTTATTTTTACACAATCATCTCTCAGTGCACCTAATTGTTTTCTAAACAAATTAAATTAAATAAGCTTTGACAAAACTACATTATTCATTAAAATATGTAACTAGAAAACAAGCTCAAGTTTAAGCACCAATACAAGAAAGCTTCAGTTACAGAACACTTACTCTTAAATGAAGTTTCTTATTACAAGAACTCCTAGTACACTTAATTTCTCTCTATACAAACAAAGACTAAATCATAAATCCTATGTACTTTTAGAATGTCATTAGTTTCTCTCAATACATATGATCCAAATAAAAAAAATATGAAGTCTAAGTGAACCTAACATAATCTATATGTGGATTAAAACAAAAATAATCTAACTAAGAATGCCCACACATGGAGAATATGGAAGTTGTGGATGCCATTTTTGCTCACTCATGCACAGCGTTGGGATAATTATATCAACCAAGTAGTACTTGCTGAAAAAAGAAACTGAAATCTTAAAATATGGTTGCAAGTCTAAGGCCTTTCCAATTTACAGATAAGTTTTTTTTACATATAATCACTTAATTTTTTACCTAGGTGGCATTGCTAAAATCTTACAGTATGAGATTTAAGAAACTCTCACAAATGCTGGAAAAAATGCTTGAATTAACATAATTTCTTCAATACCTTAATTTCAATGACATTTGACTTCAGTTACAAAGCAAGCTCCCTAGTGTTGGCATTCATGGACCATGCCCTCCCTTGTGACTTAAATCTCAAATAAGTGGGTGTGATAAAAGTGTGTTGGCATTCATGGACCTTGCCCTCCTTATGACTTAAATCTCAAATAAGTTGGGTGTGATAAAATTCTGCATGTGGTAGACTTTATTGATAAATGAATCGTGGAAAAATCACTTTTGTCTAAGATTTTGGCAAAAACATTCAAGAAGAATAATTTTTATAGATAAATGAATCGTGGAAAATCACTTTTGTCTAAGATTTTCGCAAAAACATTCAAGAAGAATAATTTTACAATGAAAATCTGAAGAGAAGGAAAACTTTCCCAACAACGGTAAATAAACAAAATCACTTTTGTCGAGAATAATATTTTAACAAGATTTTGGCAAAAAAAATCAAGAATAATAATTTTAGATGTAAAAGTGGGAAGAAAAGGAAAATTGTCCTTTGTGGAGACTATTAATAACAGAAAAAGGGGAAAATTACAAGATAAATAAAAAGGAATATAACAAAAAACTAATAAGTAACAGAAATTAAAATTAATAAACAACTCACATCAACCCATTACTTTAGAAAAATAAATTTTTAAATAAACCAATATTATTGTTTATATTAACGATATATGCACTTATATATGTATTTTTTATGATATATCTATAAATAATCTATATATATATATATATAATATATATATATATATATATAATATATATCTATATATATATATATATATGTTTATCATAAAATTGAAAATTGAAGAAAAATTATTAAGTCATGCAAAAATAAGAAATAATAAAAAAATACAAAATCAAGGAAAGTTAAATAAAAAGAAATAGAACATAAAAACAAAAAAAAGTAAACTAATAGGAATGACAGTTACTAAACAACTCATCAATAAAAACCTCAACTCTAATCACTCTATACAAATAAATAAATTTAATTAATAATAAAAATAAAAAAATTTAAAATTCAATGTTAAACTAGGGATAAGAAACTAAAATTTTGGGTCAATAGACATATAATTACGTTTAAATATGCATTAGTTCTAAATATAGCCTTAATTAAACTAAACAATAATAAACAAAAATTGTCATCACAAAAATAAAACAACTAATAAAATATTGTATTGTTGAATGTCATCAATTATAATATATTGTTTATATTAACATGCAAACATATATGTGTGTGTGTTATCTTAAATTGAAATTATGGAGAAAATTTTATAATCTATGATAATGGAAATAATAGAAAGAATAAAAATAAATAAAAAAACAAAAAGTTAAATAAAAAGGAAATAAAACTAAAAACAAAAAATTAGTAACTAATAGAAATACAAGTTACTAAAAAACTATAATAAGACTTCAAAACCAATCTACTTACAAATAAATAAATTTAAATGCTAATAAAAAATATCAAAAATTGAATTCTCAATGTTTAACTATTAATATGTGGCAAAACATTTAGTCAAAGACAAACTAATACATAGTTAAAGAAAAATTAAATAAATATATAATAGTATTAATTTATTAAAATTAAAAAATTATTTATAAAAACAAAAAACAAAAATTCAAAATAAAATAACATATCAACTTTAAAATTAAAATTTGTAGTAACACAATTGGTAAAAAAGCATGTTTATGAGAAGCCACTAGTTAAACAATTTCAAAAATTTAGATTTTAAGATTTTTAATAAGATTAATAATGATTCTTTTAAATTTTTATCATGTTTGATAGGCAAAATAACTCACAATGTGCAATTGGCTACTCAAATGTTCTCCCTATCTAAAAGTGAAATATATCTTTATTCTGTAATAAGTTTGATGTGTTACTTTCTCGACTAATACATAAGATAGTCTGCACATTATATATTTTGCTTTTTTCTAGTTATAACTTGTTAGATTTACAATTTAAGTATTCTAGAAGTTTTCTAGGGTGTTAAGTTTATTTATATGTTTAAAAATATAATTTAAGAAAAGAAAATGTGTGATGTCACTAAAACTTTTATTATTAAATTTTCATAAAAAAAAATTAAAGCATAAAATATTTAGAGTGTTAACACCTAGGTTGTTCCCTATGACTCCCAAGGGAATACGGCCGGGGTAACCACTAACCAATCTTTGGATTATAGCTTCTAGCCCAGCTGTAATCAGAGAGGGCTCTCTCTTTAAGGTTTGTCTCTGTTCTGTGGGGATATTAGGCTAGTTATGAAGTAAAGGTTTTGGTTTATGTTTGGTTGGAAGGATGTCTTTCTGTACCTAAAGTGGAGATCTGCAGATAACGTTAGTCCATTGGGCAATGGAGTATGTGGCTATTGGTTTCTTGAAAATCTTGAGTTTGAGGAGCTGGAGTTACAGGGCCATTTAGATACTTCATGAAACAAACTTGAAATTATGATGGTGGAATGTAAACAACCAGTGAAAAGCAATTAAGAATTTTCCACTAAGCTGGGGTGTAAGAAAGAGATATATTTCTCAGGAGCAAACTTGAATTCCTGAAACAATAATCATTATGAAAGATATAGTGTGAAAGGGTAGCAGTTAAGAATTACACCTTTATTACTATAACTGAAGAAAAACATTCAAAATAGCTCAGATTGAGTTCAGGGTAATCTGTGATTAAATCCTGGAACTATTCTTTTTCCTTGCTATTAACTGTAAGACACAGGAAACATGAAAGAGATATGAAAGATAACAAAACACATTACAAATAGTTATAAGAAAAACTTATTGTGCCATGAAATACGCAGGAATCCTGTAACTTTCAGCTAAACACCACAAAGCATCAAGCAACACAGAGCTTTGGACATTCCATCATCTTTTGTATTACTTCTCTGAGAGTTACAATGAAAGAACAATAGATTAGATATGAACAATATCCGACATCCAACGTCCAACCCCTGCTAACTTATGCGAGGGGGAATATATAGAAGTATCTCATACAAAATATCTCAGGCATTGAGTCATCTGACAAATAAAATATCTTCATTAATTCGTACAGAAATAGTAGATAACAATTTATTACAGCCTTTAATACAACATAAATGCTCTTTACTCCTGTCAGAAGATTTCGACCTTTGGAGCTCACTGAGTCGGTTGAATGCTTTGTTATAACTGCTGAGTGACGTGTTTGTGCAGCTCTGTCCTCCTGTAGCTTTTTGGCCCTGTCACCTGTGATTGCCAGTGCTGCTGTGGTGGCCGAATAGTTGTGCTGAGTTGGCTCAGCCTCTTACTGCATACATGCTGATATATCCATATTTTCCTGTGCATGACGATTCAAATATTTCAAAAAGAAAAAACATAATTATTGGCTTTGGTTTAACAGTAATTGTATTAAACTATTCCAGACTTCCTGTGTAGGCAATTGATGCCTCAAAATTGACCCCATGGTCTCATCTGCCTCTGTATACTTATAAAAATTGGGAGGCTCCTCAAACAAGTGAGTAATTTCGTTCATAATGAAGAATAAGCTCTCCACCCTGTTGAAAAGGGTCTGTCCTGATGCTGGCCCTGTTTCTGCTGATGTGCTGGCTGTTTCTGCAATCTGATTGGCAGCAAAA
>APFE031332022.1:0-14479 GCA_000404065.3 Pinus taeda
CACAAGAAAGGTGAGTTAAAATCAAAGAAGATTATAGCTCATGGTTTACAACATATTTTACTTTCATACGCTGAAATTTTGAGAAAGTCTGAGGACATGTATGATAAAATAGATGGCATGTGGGCTCTAGATGATCCAAGAGCAGACAAAATAGAAGATCTACAAATATTTCCATAGACCATATGATGACCAACACTAGCATGGGGCAGAAAGGCCCTGGTTATATGTTTATTCTTGACTAATATTCTTTATTATTCATGTACAAAATTTATATTTGAGAGCCATATGATATGTAAATTTATTATTCTCCCAACTTGGGATAGTATAATTATTGATAGCATCAAATAGACAGTGGCATAACCACACTTATAGGATATACTTTCAAGCATCTACATCATGTAATTTTGAACTTATTAATGAAAATTACGATTTTTCCTTGGGGAAAAAATATAGTTGGCATGTATGAATTCAATCATTTTAATGAAATCATCTCCTTGTAAGATAAACTCAAATACATGAACATGAACAAGGGAGAGTCTATGCAATCCTTCATTATGAGGATATCTCATCTTAGGGATCAATTGCAAAGAGTTGGCGAAACTATGTAGATAGGGAATTAGTGATTGTGACTCTTAGAGGTCTCCCTCCCATTTGGGAAACCTGCATTACTACCATAAGCAATAACAATTCCCTCCCTTCATTTGATGATATTGTTGGAAATCTCATTCAATAAGAATCAAAGATGATATTTAGAGGAACGATTTGAAATCCTGAAGAAGGAGAGCATGTTTCATTAATCACTCCAAACAAGAAGAAGAAATGAAGGGAGGTCCATCAAATTCAAGAAAGCCTCCACCTAGAGATGCAAAGAGAAGGAATGATAGAATATCATCTCAGAATGAATGCTACAATTGTCACAAGAATGGTCATTGTACTCAATGTTTTCCTGAGAAGAATAATGTTCCATGCTACAACACTAGAAGAAACAACCAACAAATTTGATGATGATAGAAGAAGAGATGACCAAAGGAATGATCGCAATGGAAGATATGAAAGAATAATAAGAGATTCTCCAAGTGACTGTGAAGAAGACCGTCATCCTCAAAAGAAGTGAAGATACTCCATGTATGAAAGTAATGTTGGAAAAAAAATCTAAATATATTCTTATTTATGCCCTTACTAGTTCCTCTCCTTCAGATTCATGGGATAGTTGGTTGGTTGATAGCCGGTCCACTCATCATTTCTCTTGGTATAAATAAGCTCTCTCTAATTTGGTAGAGAGGGAGTCAAATCTGAAAATTATTCTTGGAGAAAACTCCACTCATCTCGTTAAAGGCTTTGAGTTCATCAAATTTCATTTGGAGTCTAGGGAATCTATTGTGCTCCATGATGTGATGTATGTCCTAGAATTGAAGAATAATTTGGTATCAATATTGGCTTTGGAAGACAAAGGGACGAGGGCTGCCTTCATCAAGGGAAAGTTTCTTACATGGCCTATTGAATCACCTATGAGAGATGAATTCACATTGGGTTTGATATTTGAAGGACTCTACAGCGTTACTGAAAGACCTCTTCTAGCATTGGTCCATGATAAAAATCATCTAAGAGAACCGTCCCACCGAAGAGTGGTAAATTTATGTTATGATTCTCTTCCGAAGTTGAAGAAATTGGTTTATGGTATTCCTGATGTTCAATCCCAACATGGTGGAGTATTTCTAGGTTGTGCTAGTGGAAAGAAGACAAGAGGGCCATTCCCATCTAGCGAGAATAAGAAAAATTACATCTTGAATCTCATTCATTCTGAATTATGTGGTATGATCCCCATATATTCTATTGGTGCCCATCTCTATTACGTCACCTTCATTAATGGCTTCTCAAGAAATATGTGGATATATCACTTGAAGCATAAGGATGAAGCCTTCGAAATGTTCAAAGAATTTAAAGCTTTGGTCGAAAATCAAACATGGAAAAAAATCACGATATTCAAGTTTGACAATGGTGGAGAGTACATTTCGAGTGATTTCATTGAATTTTGTAAAAAGGAAGGTATCAAGAAGGAGACAATTGTGCCCTATACTCCCAAACAAAATGGAGTAGATGAAAGAAAGAACAAGTTTATTATAGCAGTCACTCGTGCCATGCTCCACAATCAAAAGTATCCAAATATCCTTTGGGGAGAAGCAATGAATGCTATCGTATATGTTCAAAATAGGGTGCCTCATCAAGCATCAATAAAAAATATCCACGAAGAAGTGTTGACATGTTTCAAGTCCGATGTTAGCCATCTCTATATCTTTGGCTTCCCCATATATTTCCATGTGTCGAAGGAAAAAAGAAACAAGTTGGAAGCCACAGGAAGAAAAGGTATGTAACGCTCAATGAATATGTTGCCTTTAGAAAAGAAAGGGGCCTTCCTCTACGTCCTCCTCCTCCTCCTGAGAAGAAGAATGATGATATGGATATTTTATATGGTCCTTCCAAGCTTGAATCTGAGACTAAAATTGTTGATGATCCTTGGAACTTATGGATCCCTTAGATCCTCCCCCATGCGATCCTCCTGCCTGGAAAAGGCCACTTTGGTTTAGTGACATATTGCATGATAATGAGAGATAAACTCTCATTCAAAGATCATTTAGAGAAAGAAAGAATCCATGTAGGTACCAGGGATATGTTGTAGCCATGAGCACTATGATATAAGACAAACATCCCACCTTTGAAGAGGTTGTGAAAGATCAATTTTGGAAGGATGCTATGGAAAAATAATATGAACCAATCATGAAGAATGACGTATGGGATGTTGTGCCAAGAATGAAAGGGAAATTTGTGGTGACTTCAAAATGGATATTCAAGATCAAACATGGGGTTGATGATAGCATTGATAAATATAAAGTAAGGTTTGTGGCCCGAGGATTCTCCCAGAAAGAGGGAGAATATTATGAGAATATATTTGCACATGTGGCTTGATACACAACCATTTGTTTGATAATTTCTCTTACCCCAAGTCAAGGATGGAATCTACATCAGATGGATGTGAAGACAACAATCTTGCATGGAATGTCACAGGAAGAATTGTATGTTGGGAAACCACATGGATTTGAAGTAGAGGATCGAAAGATACATGTTTGCAGGTTGAAGAAGACAGTATATGTTTTGAAGCAAGCCCCTAGAGCATGGTATGCCTACATAGACAATTATCTGGTGAATTTGGATTCACAAGAATAAATGGTGATCCTAACCTCTACTTCAAGGTTTTCTAAGGTATGTCATTGATTTTGGCTTTATATGTTGACGATCTATTCTTGACAAGAAGGGAGCCCATGATGATTGAGTGTAAGAGGGAGGTAGCCTCTGAATTCAAGATGAAAGGCCATGGATTCATGCACTACTTTCTAGGCCTTGAGCTATGGAAAAGGCCTCGTGAAATTTTCCTTTCACAAGGAAAATATGTCGTGAAGCTATTAAAGAGATTTGGAATGAACGAATGTAAGTCCTTGTCCACACCGATGGAAATGAATTTCCATAAGTTATGTGGAGAAGTTGTAGGACCCGATTTTGAAAAACCATCCATGTATAGAAAATTGATTGGTGCTCTGATGTTTTTAATGAATACTCGTCCAAACATATGATATGCAGTGAAAAAATTGAGTCAATTTATGATCGAGCCTCTCCATGCACATGCGATCACTACCAAACACATTTTGAGATACTTGCATGGGATGATCACCCTTAGTCTAAGGTATATTGTCACAGATGTTTGACTTCATGGATATACTAATTTTGAATGGGAAGGAAATATTATTGACAGTAAGAGTACATCTGGAAGTTGTTCTAGTATTAGATTGGCCATGATATCTTGGATGAGCATGAAGTGTAAGTTTGTGGCATTGAGTATTGTCAAGGTAGAGTACATTACTATTAACATGGCTAGATGTGAAACCATTTGGTTGAGAAATATCTTTGGAGAGCCATTTAAGAAGGTCCTAGACACCATAGTGATATATTGTGACAACAAGAGTGGGATATATCTGACATAGAATCTTGTATTTCATGACAAGTCCAAGCACATTGAGTTTCAATATCATTACATTCGATACATGGGGTAGAGAGGAGTCTTTAGATTCCATCATATATCAAAAAATGAGAAGATTGCAAATATTCTTACCAAGGCATTGTCTAAAGGGAAGTTTTTGGTCTTCAAAGAGCATATTGGACTAATGGATGTGACCCCTCCTAGTAAGGGGAATCACTGATCAAGAACATTGAGCTAACTCTTACTCCTACGGTGAGGAATTGATATGGAGGGATCCTGGGGTAGAGGGATATTTGGAAAATAGCGTCATAAATGTTTCTCTCCTATATGTTACCCATAGGGTTGGAGATTTTTTTCCCCTATCTTTGCCTTTGCAGAGTATACCCAAGTTGGCATCATACCCATAAGCTAGTTTTGTTGGGATTAGCACTCCTCGTCTGACCAACAATTGAGAGTGTACTTGGAAGTGTAAAACCAAATTTGATTATGATTCAGGTGTTCTACCATGAATTTTGAGGGTCATTTTTGGGAATATCATTGGGAAATAGGATGGGTTGAGATGTGTTTCCCTATATCACCTATTGCCCAATATGGGGTTGTAGATGTTTAGCTCCCCCATGAAATTCTGGGTTGAGATGTGCTCCCTGATATTGTTTTTAGATTGGCATGTGCTCCTTGATATTATATAGGTAGTAGTTAATTCTCCACGATTCGTCTTCCTTAGGTTTGAGAATGTTTTATCAACTTGAGTTGAGTAGAGATGGGACATGATATGATGACATGATACACATGATATGATGCAGTGGGAATTTCTCCCCAACTGAGAGGGAGTGTTAATTTTGATAGATCAGTGACAATTTCCAACCATGAGACTATATTCCTCTTTCTGAGAGGACTAGTTTCGACTATTGAAGCACCTAATTTGGATAAGGGAAAGTGTACTTATGAAGAAAATCCCACACATGCACATTTGGATAGGTCAACCCTAACATAAATTGGTCACCCTTGGAAGGCTATAAATGCAAGTGACCTAAAGCTCATTTGGAAACCACCAATCATCATCTTCTATTATTCATTGATTGGTTCGCACAGGTTTGAGGCGAGGTCATGGAAAGAGGTTCACACAAGTTTAAAATTATAGGGCTCAATGCTCACACATGTTCTATCGTTCTAGGTCTCAGCTACAAACTCGTCAAATGTAATTTTCAGCTATAATCACAAAATAGAAAGTTCAATGGTATGGTAGGTAGGTCTTCACCACATGCGCAACTCCTCCTCCATGTGGTTGGGCTCTAGGGTAAAATCTTGCTTCTGGACGCAATTGACTACATATAGGAAAAATTGTCTCTGATATATATTGATGTTGGGAACATATTTTTGAATTTTTAGGGTTAATTTTGCTCGATGATTTTGTATTGGGATCATTTTTACTCTTTTCTTAACATTTTATCACAATCTAATAGAAGAATGATTTTCAAAGGGTTTTCTCCCTTACAGGGATTTTCCCTGGTCTTTGACCAAACCTTATGTTTCTCGGTGATGTTTTGATTGTCCCCTTTGTCATTGCATTTATTGTTCTATCTTCAATTACTATTGATGATTGGAAAGATTGATTTTTATTGAAAATATTTCTATTTGAAGAGGTGAATTGGGCTAAAAATAATTAAAACAACATAGATTAGTGTGAAGAATAACATATCAATGTATCAAAATATACTCTCTCCTTTCTATCTCTCTCACCTGATGAAGTTATAAATGCACATGAACACTTTCGATTTCATGTCACTACCTTTGAATAAGGTATAAAGTACCTAATCTTTTATTTAAAACCAAATTACTATATGATGGTAGTCTGGCAGTAATCAATAGCTAAAATTGAGAAAAGACTAAATATTTGGAGTTTCATATGGTTTTCTAGAGCTAGCAGACTTGTTCTTATTAGGTCAATGTTGGAAGCCATCCTAATATATTTGATGTCCTTATCTTGGATCCCAAAAGGTGTGTTAAACTTGGTGCACAAGCTTTGTTTTCAATTTTTATCACCACACTGAAAAGAAGAATATGTTATTCCATGGGTGCAATGGGTAATAGATGTGACCAAAGAGGGGGTGGATAGGGAATTAAAATATTCCATTATCTGTGAAATATTTGGGAGCTAAGGTGGGTTGGAGGTTGTTGTCCATAAACATCCTCTGGACCTCTATTGTCCATAATAAATAGATATATCCATATTCTATGGAAGAATATGTCAGATCCCTAGACAAGAACAAATATAATGTCTGAGTCATTTAAAAAGTTGTTCTATCATCCTTCTCAATTGTTGAAAGTGGCTTTGTTTGGAAGGTTGGTAAGGGAGAAAAATTAAGAATTGGCGTGGATTACTGGGTTGGTTGTGGGGAGAAATTTTTCCTTCCTCATGACTTGTTCACATTCCTAAATGACAATGGGAGGATAACTCTTAATTAGATTGTAAACAACCCAGGTTCGACCATATGGAAATTGTTGGCAATATTGGCATTGATGTCAAGTTAAGTTGTTTGATTAATCTCGATAAATGTTCTTGATGTCACTAAGCTCACTGATGATCATTTATGTTGAATGGAAAATGTATATGAATTCTGAATGTTGAATGTAAAAGGCTAAAATGATGTGAAGGGAAAAGGCTATGCTAATCAATGTGAAATCTAAACATTAAGACAAAAGTTGGAATGCATATATTTGTTTCAACAAAAAATGTAGATAATCTAAATCTAATCCATCTCTTGTAATTATTACTGAATGAGATGTTAATTCAACTATTTTTTTATTACAAACAATTTTCTAAACTAAAAATGAAAGGAAAAGCTTGTGAGAAGTTTTGTAAGTCCAAGATATTATGATTCATTTCATAATCCTCCAAAGAATACAAATAGCCAAGAGGGCTTGCTTACAAATATACCATGTGGAATGAAACACAAGTTCTTATTTTTGAAGTCAAGTGGTAAACATCAAAGAAAGAATGAGCAATAGTAAAAGAGATGAAGAGTGAAGAGAAGGAGCAGTTCAGTGGAAAACTTGATAGCAGAAATGGATATGAGGTAACCAGTCATGCTTGTCACTTGAGTAACTTATGTTCTTTTCTATGTTGCAGCTTGAAAAATAACATGTTGTAGCATGTCGAGGTAGGAACCTCTTGTGGGTTGTAGCCTACAAAAAAATAGTGGCATTTGAAGCTTCCATTGAGGTAGGAGCCTCATGTAGGTTGGATCCTACCAAAAAAACCAATGTAAAAAGTAGCTGCAGCTTGCCTTCACATCACTTTCAGCCTAAAGTTTGTGGTTTTCTCCCTTTGGAGTTTCCACTTATATCTGGTGTATCCATGTGTTTAATTCCTGCATGTTGTGTGAATGCTTTGAATTCTTGATAAACATATATGCAAACCTCTCTTCTTGAAATCTGAGAAAGGAATACAATAACTATTGAGCACAAACACAAATCATTAACTGCATAAGAAGAAGATTAAGTTGAGCAGAAATAAAGAATTAAATTATTGATTCACCCTCCCCCTCTTAGTAATTTCCCATCTTAAATATCAATTGGTATCAGAGAAAGGTTCCTTCAGTAGCAGTCTAACAATTGGAAGGAGGTCCTATGTAAGCAAAATGGCTAGTCAAGAAGGATGTTCAACAAATAAGGCCCCTCTATTTACTGGTACAAACTGTTTCTTCTAGAAAGTAAGAATGAAGACATATTTAATGTCTCTAGGAATAGAAGATTGGTCTACTATGTTGATGGGGTATGAAGAACCAAAGGAAACAACTAGTGGTAAAGATGCCAAACTAAACTTTATAGCTAATGCAAAAGGTATGAATGCACTTTTGATTGGTCTATATGAGTCTAAATTTATCAAAATAATGCATTGTGAGACAGCTAAAGATATTTGCGATAAATTAAAAAATATTAATGAAGCAGATAAAAAGTTGAAGATGGCCAATTTACAAGTGTATAGAACTCAGGTTGAGACGTTAAAAATGAATGAAGATGAAGATGTAGCTAAATTATTCTTAAGAGTTGATGAAGTTGTGAATATCATGCTAGGTCTAGGTGAAACAATCAATGAAAGTGTAATAGTTCAGAAAATTTTGAGGTCACTACCTTCTAAATTCAATCCTAAGGTTTCAGCTATAGAAGAAACAAAAAATGTTGATACCTTGAACAGAGATCAACTACGTGGTTCTTTGACAGCATATGAGATGAGAATTCCAAAAGGAAAGGCAACTAGCATAGAAGAAAAGGAGCGGTCATGCTCAAGTTTTGATGAAGAAGATGAAAAATTCATCCGAAGATTGAAGAAAAGCATAGGTAAGTATAAGGGAAAATTTCCATTTAAGTGTTTTTATTGTGGAAGAGTGGGACACTATGCATCAAAATTTCCTTTCAAGAAAGAGGAAAACCAGTTTAAAGGGAAATGGAAGAACAAGTCTAACAAAATGTAGAAAGAGAGACAATTCAAAAGAAAAAATTTCTATGCTCAAGAAGATAATAGTCGATCTGAAATCTTTGACGAATCCTCTAGTGAAGATGGAACAAGTGAATTTATACTAATTGCCTTGGAAGAAGGAAGAAGTTGAAAATGACTTCCAAGAATATGAAGAAGAAGAGGAAGGTGAGGTAGACCTTGAGGGAGAGTTATTCAGTGTCCTAGATGAAATAGAAAGGCTTAAACTAAAGAATAGAAAGAAGAAAGAAATCCTATTAAAATATGTAAAGGAAGAATTAAATTCAAAAGACATTATCAAGTTTAAAGTTGAACTTGAAGAAGCAAAGAAGGTGGAAGACATTTTACTACAGCAAATAAAAGAGAAAAACTAGGAGTGTGAAAGACTCGAGGAGGAGATGGTATGTCTAAATAAAAAAACTAGAAAAAGCTCTGACTGAACTAAACATAAATATTCAACAGATAAAATGATCTGAAATTTAATTCTCAGAGGTCTCCGCTCATAAAGATAGGGTTAGGTTATGAAGGAGAATCCAATAAATCTAAGGCATAGGATAAAAGGACAATCACCTTTGTAAAAGCTTCTAGGAGAGAGGATGAAAACTCACATCAATATAAGAATAAAAATCTTAGCAACATTTCAACATCAAGTGAACAACTGCAAGGGAACAATGTCGATGTAATAGAGAAGGAAAGAGAGATGGACAATTAATACTCAACCTATCAAAAACCACACATCTTCAGAAGACAAATTTATCAAATGTCAAGTTGTTTAGATTCACAAACAATGTCCACTACCAGGTACATATATTTGTTTTATGGATATTGTTATTATTGTAGAAATTTTGGACAGAAAGCCATAAATTTTAGAGCTTATGTCAAAATAATTGATTTAAAAAAAATTAAGATGAAGAAGAATGGATTCACAAATGTTAAAACAAATATGAATCTAGACAAAATTTCATTTGCTCCAATCCTTGATATCATTAAATGTTTCTATTTTCACAACTTTGGGCACAAGTCGTATGAATGTAAGCTTAAAGACAATAGATTAACATATCTGAATATGTATAAAACAATTGGATGCATGCAATGGAGAAAGAAGGAAGAAGAAAAGAAACCTAACAAGTGCGACTTAGTTTTGTATGCTCAAGATCAAAATAATAAATGATATGTGGAAAATGGTTTCTCTAGACATATGATAGGAGATAAAAGCAAGTTTGTTTCCCTGAATAAAAATAAAACTGTTAATGTCACCTTCGGTAATGATGAAGTAGGAATAATTAGAGGAAAGCGTATAGTCATTCTGACCAACGAAAAGGAAAGGCTCAAGATGTATTATTTATAGATGGTCTAAAACATAACTTTCTAAGTGTAAGTCAAATGTGTGACAAAGTTTGTGATGCTCTTTTTAGAGCTCAATACTGTGAAATCAGGTCAACATCTTTAGGGAAGTTTTGGTTAAAGGAGTTTGAACTAAGAATAATGTATATATATTTAAAGAAGAGAATGAGTAATTCTACATCAACAAATAAGATGAATCATGGCTATGGCATAGGAGATTGGGGCAACTCGACTTTGATCACATCATCAAACTTAGCAAGAAGAAATTAGTCAGAGATTTACCAATAAAAAGCCTCAAAGCACTATCTACAAGTCATGTCAAAGGGGAAAACAAACATGAACACCATTCAAATTCAAAGATAAATTATCAAGCAGTAAGCCCTTGCAACTAGTTCATACGGATCTATGTGGGCCTTCTAGAATAGAAAAACTAGGAGGAGAACAATATTCCATGCTAGTAATCGATGACTATTTAAGATTAATATGTGTGGAATTTCTAATAAATAAGTTGGAAGCATTTGAGAAATTTAAAACATTTAAGGAATTGGTAGAAAATCAAACATGGTGCAAGATAAAGTGCATAATTTTAGAGAGAGAAGGTGAATTTACATTAGATGATTTTGCACACCTATGTAATGAATTTGGGATAAAATAACAATATACTATTGCAGACACACCATAACCGAATGGAGTCGCAGAGAGACAAAATATGTTTGTTTAGAAAATAGTCTGAGCCATGATGCAAGAAAGAAACATTGCTCAAACCTATTGGGAGGAAGTGGTGTATACAACAGTACACATTATTAATAAGGCACATCATAGACCAAAATGTGATAAGACACCTTATGAACTGTGGTACAGGAAACCAACAATAATCAAACGTTTTAAACTATTCAGAAGTAAATGTTATATAAAAAATAATGATGAAAAGATGGGAAAGTTTGATGATCGATCTGATGAAGGGATATTTTTTGGTTATTTGTCAAAAAGTAAGGGATACAGGTGCTATAATAAAAGAATGCATAAGATTATGGAATGCATAGATGTAAAGATTGATGAAGAGTTAACGAATAAGAACAAGAACACAAGTTTTATTAATCCTCCAGATCATCATCATCATATGAGTAAGGAGAATGAAGTACAAGATGAAGAATTAGATGATGTTGAGACTCATCTAAAAGGACCTTCAAGATACAATCAAAAGAATAACCCTGAAAACCAAATTATTGGAGATAAAAGTGAATGAGTACAAGCAAGGAGGCAACTAGAAAAAAAACATGAGCACGTTCATATAGCCATATTTTCACAGATAGAACCAAAGAACTTTCAGGAGGCAAGTAAAGATAAAAGTTGGATAGATCCTATGAATGAAGAATTAGACCAAATTGAGAAAAATGATACTTGGGAACTAACACCAAGACCTGTCGGAAAGAATATCACTGGCAAAAAAAGGGTATTCAAAAATAAGATGAATGAACATGAGAAAGTTGTTAGAAACAAATCCAGAATCGTGTTTAAGGGGTGCTCACAAATAGAAGGACTTGATTATGAAGAAACCTTTGCACCAGTTGCGATATTGGAGGCAATCATGATCTTTCTCACCTTTGCATGTTACAATGATTTCAAGGTGTATCAAATGGATGTGAAATTTGCTTTCCTAAATGTTGATATTAAGGAAGAAGTCTATATGGAAAAACCTGAAGGTTTCTCATTGACAGATAAGCCTAATTATGTCTACAGGTTAAATAAATCACTATATGGTCTTCAATAAGCACCTCAAGTGTGGTACTCTATACTGGAAAAGTACCTTAAAAAACAAAGGTTCAAGAGAGGAGGAGTTGATAGTAATATATAAATTAAGGTTGATAAAGATGAATTATTGATAATAGTTTTGTACGTTGATGATATTATGTTTGGAAGAAACAAGCATCGTTTAGTGGAATGGTTTGCTGAAGAGATGAAGGCTGAGTTCGAAATGTCTATGATTCAATAAATTGTGTTCTACCTAGGGCTCGAGATCGTACAAAAACCTAGAGGCATATTCATTTCTCCAAAGAAATATCTAAGAGATATGTTGAAAAGATTTCAAATGGAAGATTGTAAACATGTCTCAACTCCCATGACTACAGGATGTAATCTATGTGCATTTGATGAATCACCTGATGTGGATCAAAAGAAATATAGATCTATTATAGGAAGTCTATTATACCTAACATCTTCTCAACTAGATATAGTGTTGGCAGTTGTATTAGTAGCAAGGTATCAATCATAACTCAAAAAAAGCCATTTGTTAAAAAGGAAAAGAATATTCATGTACTTGAAGGGGACTATAGGCTATTGTCTATGGTATCCAAAAGGTAAAGATTTTACTTTGAAAACATACACAAATGCAGATTGGGCCATTTCTGTGGATGACAGAAAAAGTACAAGCAATGGTGCATTCTACCTAGGACAATAATTGGTGGCATGGCTAGGAAAAAAACAAACATCAGTGTCTTTATCTACCACAGAAGTTGAGTACATAGCAGCTACAACGTGTTGCACTCAAGTACTATGGATGAAACAAATAGTGCAAGACATGAAGGTAAATTTTAATTAACCTATATCTATCAAGTCCAAAAATATAAGTGCAATAATAATTTCAAAAAATCCTTTGCTCCATTGAAAGACTAAACATATCCTTATAAAGTACCACCTTCTCAGACAACAAGTGGCTGAGAAAACAATGAATATGGAGTACATACCCACAAGGGAATGAATAACAAACATATTTACAAAACCCCTTGCTAAAGAACCATTTGAATATCTGAGAAGCAAGCTAGGGATATTACCTACAAACTCTCTTCACTAATGTGTCTACAAAGGAAGAACCTACAAGACTGCAAAGTATATGAAATTGAGCATGATCTAAGGGGGAGATTATAGGAGCAAGAAGGAGTAATGAAGAGGAACACACATCTTATGATCATGACAAGAATTTGAAGCGGCTAAAGAAGTAGAAAGAACAAAAGCATCATCAAAGTGGGAAATCAAGTCACGTTCTCTAAGAGATATCAACATCAATCAAGTTCACCATTCACAAGTCCATTCTTTAATGTTTTTTTTTCACATGTATATATCCAATGCATAACATGTAAATACATTTATACAAGTAGACACAGTACTAGTGTTGCTAAGACAATTGCATATCTATCCAGATCATATTGAAAGTTAAGAATCAACTATTGTATAATTTCATCATCAACTTTTCTCAAAATTCTTCATTATCTGAATGCATCAATGTACATTATGATGATCCCGATTAAACATTTGGTGTATAAAATGATGAAATCCATCCAAGATATCTCCATCAAGAAGAGGAGAAGACTCTATATATGTTTATGTTTGGTTTATTGATGCATTTATCAGGAAGTGTCATGTGATCTACATCAGAATCTAATAATTGACAATCTCCATGTGAAGACTCTATTCCAACAACTAATCAAATTTTGTACCAGTTTCACTACATCACTAGGATTTCTCTAAATCCTTCAGCTCCGTTATTCTGAACACAAAAAAGTTAGATGCAAGAAGAGATAAAGTGTATTATCCTCAATAAAATAAACCTCATCTATCATAAAAGGTAGCATTCAAATTCAAATAGAACATGCTATATATGTGTGTGTGTGTGTGTGTGTGTGTCTATTCAAAAAATATATATTCTCTTCAAAAAATCTAGCACAATAATTGGGCTGCAACAGTTTATATAAAACAAAGTTATGTTTTTGGTATTTGACCATATGGAGTGCAATTTGTCAAATCTATTACTGCATGTAATTGAAGAAAAAAATGAGCTATTGTTGCATGCTATTGAAATTTTTTTTTTTAACAAATCTCACACTAAATCTCTTGAGAATGATCTCAGAGAACAACGAGTTTTCAGAGAGCTTTTAAGATGCATCCAAACAAAGACACTGTGATAAAATATCACCCTAGATATTTGGGGAATACAATCCCTGGAAGCACTATGACACGGGGTTATAACCAACCCTAGGAAGGAACAATGAGCTCGGAATAAGAATTCTATATATGGAGGAGCTAAGAATCAACATAATGAATTTGCTACTTTGTCTCTCTAGGTGATGTGGTGGTTGTATCTTTCCATACTGAATCTCATTACTTTTTCAAAGGCCTAATCATATACTAGCTCTCGGCTGGTACACCTGCAACTAAGTCCCTATCGATATGTGGATGATGCTCTAGGAAAAAAAGCATGAAGGATAGAAACAAAAGACAAAGTATTGGAATCTAGCAGCATGGATAAAGCAACAAATCCATTCGAATATCTAGGAAAGTTCCTGGTCTAGCCTATAGTCTATAGTCTAGTTCTGTTAGTATGTGATTCCATGCGTGTAGTATTGCTAATAATAGGGGGGCTTCTTCTATTTTTAGATCAATTGAGACCTTGACCTAAATGTTCTATGCGAAGCGAATCATTGATCAAATGAGTTCTTGTTGACTCTTCTATTTGTATCGTCTAGCCCCGGGAAGATGCAAAGTCTATGTTCCCTGGGGCTATTCAAAGACTTCCTTGGGGCCGAATCTCCCTGGACTTTCCTGCATATATCCGTCAAAGCAGTCAGTAACCA
>APFE031332022.1:14667-109793 GCA_000404065.3 Pinus taeda
ATGCATCAACCCCCCCACCTTCCTTATCTTCTGCTTTCCCGGCCATCCCACTTATAAGAAATCTATTTTCTTCTAGTCATAATTAGTGGGTAACTCTATGAATGGAAGTACAACTTCACTTTCCTTGCACTAGGAGGGGCTTGATGCCATGAAGGGTGCTAACATAGGTATAGGAGGTAGCTGGAGTGGAAGCTGGAAAAAGGGTCATAGACGTTACCTCTAGCTCATGACCATGTAGATAAGCCCTATATGGTGATAGAGTGACAACCATGAGTTATCCTGTGAAACAATGCAGAGTAGCATTATACACTGATACATTGCAAAGCGGTGTGATACGTGATAGTGCTCAGCTCATGTGTGATATGTTACAGTGGGTGGTTTAATTGTGAAGTCGTGCCATTATTTTAGAGCAGTATTTATTATTGCAGACTATGGGCAGGTTAATTGCAGAGGAGTGTCATTATTTTAGAGCAGTGTTATTATTTTTGAGTAGCGTTATCATTCCTTGTGGAGAAACCTCATTATTATCATTCACAAGCTCACATGAAATATCAACATCATTGTTAATAACGACAATGACTATCCTCCAATGTATTATCGTTCATCGACAAGCTCACATGCAATATTGGCATCCTCAAATGTATTATTAGTTAATACTTCAAGTTGGAATGATCGATATCCAACGTATTTTCTCTAACGATGATCCATACCTGTTCCATAGTAAACGAAACGATACCCAATAATTATGATATGATATCGAAAGTGAAACATAGGTGATATGTGCCAATGCACGTGATAATATGTGCCAACACAATTATATATTAAAGTTGCTAACCGTATGTGCCGACACATTATATTGAAAACACAATCATATGTTGAAGCTGCTAGCCATATGTGCCAACACATTATATTGAAAATGAAATTATATGTTGAAGCTCCTAACTATATGTGTCAAAGAAATATATTGAAAGCATTTCCATATGTGCCAACGTTAATATATTGAAACCATTTGCAAACCATATGTGCCAACGCAATATATTGAAAATACTGCCATTTTGAAGTTGTTTATATTCAAGTTTCTTTCCATATATTGATTCAATAGAGAATAATATTGAATTGATGTATACATTCCAATAGAGAATTCATATATGTGTTTGAAATATTGAGATAGAATACTAATCCTGAATTTGTTTGTTCTAAGGTGGCTATAGGTTGTGCTATTTTCCCTTCTAACAAGAAGCATCTTGAGTTGAAGCCCATGACTATTGGATATTTTTTTGTGAAGGCTAATGAAAATATTGGAAACTCAACAGTTGTAAGCTCAATTGAAGATAAGATTCAAAAACTTCAGTGGGTAACTATGTGGGGTGCAGATACTGTAATGGATTTTT
The DNA here is from genome assembly GCA_000404065.3 of Pinus taeda. Lineage (NCBI taxonomy): Eukaryota > Viridiplantae > Streptophyta > Pinopsida > Pinales > Pinaceae > Pinus > Pinus taeda. The sequence continues at coordinate 16,059 of APFE031332022.1, forward strand.
CAGCTGGTCATCATATCCATGAAACACGTGAATGGAATTTGCATAATTTTTCTGTACCTATTGGTACTATAACTATATCAAGATCTTGAAAATGTTGATGGAATTGTAGAGAAATTGACTTGGGATCAATTAAGGTTGCCACATAATTTGCTTTCTCATTTTGAGTGTGGATGAAACCGTGAAAAATCCAAAGTTTGAGAGTGCTAAAGGAGAAGGGGAAACAAATGAAATGGGTGGTGTTTTATGGTTTTATGCCCTAATACATGGCATCTATTATCACATGGTGAATCTGGCAGTTTTAGAAAAGAGAGATTTAAATGCAATTGAGAGTCAAATTATGTAAGCTAAAATCTACAATTGGAAGTCGATGTTTTTAATTGGATAATTTTATTCAGAACTGTGTGCAGACCAAAGATCTATGAGCCTACAACCAATATTTTTGTTTATTTTTGGATGTTTCTTCTAAGAAAATGAGTAGATTCATTGGTGTACATAATGGACATTTTCTTTTGGTTGCTATTAATCCATTGATGATAGGTTAATTTAGTGAAATTCGAAGGAGTATATTCACATCCCTTGAAAGCTGGCATTGATGACCAGTAATGCCATGTAATGCATAATTGTTATGTTGCAACTAAGAGCACAAAGACCTAAATATTCACATTTCATGTCTTGTGAGTTCAATGCAAGAATCAAACATGATCATGACTATTGTTGTTGGCCTAGTTTCATTCCTACAATGATATGTTTACTCTAGTAGAGTGATTAATGCGTGATTGGTTGTGATTGCTAATTTTCTCTCATCTAAATTGAAGTGTATATATTCATGTTCGATGTGCCTATGGAGGCAGAATAAAGTTGACTTAATTAATATACTAATCTAAGCCAACCAATCTAAACATCAGTGTCACTTTTGATGAGGAGGCAAAGGTAGAAGCATCAAATTATTTTGTATTGCATCAAGTAGTAGGGATTTAAGTGCAATAAGGGTTCAAGCAATAAGAGTTTACTATTGGTTACAGTAAGGGTAATATCATTGACATGTCATGTTTCAAGTATGGACTATATCATGATGCAACAAGAGAAGTTTTGAAATGTATATATTTTCAGCAGGGCTTCATGGTTAGTAGTTGAATTATTGGAGAAAGAAGAAATCTATAGTATATGGTGGCATTCTTTGCAGATGAAAAATATCTATGTTGTGTCATTTTGAAGAGTTTGTGGAAGGGTTTGTGTCTTCGGCAATAAGGATATCATCAAAAATCAGGGTTTCCTCACTTCATCACTGTCTCATCATTCTCAGAATTATTTCAAGCTCATCAAACTGAAAATGTGGACTAGCTAGCTACAACAGAAGATCCTTGTCTACCTATTATTATTTCTTTGGCAAGAAATTACCCCACCTCTGTCAATGCTATTGTGAAATGTCCCCTACTACTAGATACAATATTTCAATGCTACAAAATAGAACAAGCAACTTGAAGGTTGGGCTCATTCAAGTAAAAGTTGTACATCTTCTTAAGAACAATATAAAAAGTGATACAAGGGGTGAATAGAATGCACTATGCCTAGAGCTAGCATATTGACAATGTATGGAAAATGAAATATGGCATACCAACAATGCAATACTAGCATTCCTTAATATCAAGCATTATGCCCTTGGCATTATGGAGAGCAATCATGATACCATACTTTAACTTTATGGGCGTTGAATGTGCATTGGGTTTCTAAACATTGAATGTGTCTTTGGCAGCATTAAATCATTCCGAGGCAACGTTATAATATGAAGAAACATATAATTGGCATGGTCGAAATTAATTGGAAGAAACATTTATTGTCATTTCATACATTTCCTTAGTACATTGGGTAGCACTGAAGAAACCTATTTCTTGTTGGAGCTGGATTGAAATGGTCTACACTACTGTATTAAAACATTTATAAAGCTTATTTGGAGCAATGTTTATGGAACACCATTCATTCTGGAGCACCATTCATTCAATCCGGAGTAGCCCTAATATGCCATCTACTATTATGAAACCAACTCACAAAAATATAGAAAAGATAGATCATTGCCTTAGAATTCAGCCTCTTCGAGGGGGAAACCTCCTTTACATTACACAAATGAACAATTCTTGGATGATACAAATGACAAGACCTCCTTTCTATATATAGGAGTCTAAGGGGCCATAATATAATCAGAGCTGACATAACAATAATAATGTAAGGGCTCAATAATAACAATAGTGGGCTTATATGGGGCACAATAATAATAATATGGGGACTACATGGGCACAAAAATATAATAAGGGGGCTGTAATAATAACAAGAAGGGATTACACTAGTATTATAGGGACCTAACATGCCCCTCTCCTTCAAAAAGTGTTGTTCTCAACGCTTGAGTTGTTCTTGATGCTTCTGTATAAATTCTTGTCCTCCCATGTGGAATCTTCAACGGGTAAGTTCATCCACTTCATGAGATACTCTGAAATTAAGTTCTTCCACTTGATGAGATACTCTGAAATTGATCTATTTCGTAGCTATTGATTTCTCGGTTCTGTGACTGCTTCAGGTTCCAATATGATTTTTCCTTCCTTGTAAAGTTCTCGCAATACTGTTTGAACTGGGACCTTCTGCAACTTTTGCATAAGTTCCCACTCATTTGGGCATATGGATATCTGTAAGTCTTGATGTTTGGATAAACACTTCCTAGAATCAAATGAATAGCATGATCATGATCACGAATAGGTGGGAAGCCTTTGGGAGTCTCAAATACCTTGGAATGATTGTCCAAAACGTTTTGGAGATTTGGAGAAATACATGATTTCGATGTGGGATCCTCTAGTCAACATAATTGTGCAATTATGCCCTGTTGTTCTTTATTTAGAACCTTTTTCATGCTGTTAGAGTTGATTATCTTTTTTGGTTTCCCTTTGATACCCCTCAATTCAAATTCCTTTCCTTCCCAAAAAAATTTCAAGAAAAAATATTGAAAATTAAAAGTTATCGTACCCAAATATTATAACCATTGGACTCTTAGTAAAACATCAATACCACCCATTGGAATGGAAAGCATTGGGTTATTCAATACATATTCTCCCATTGATAACTTGATATTATGGCACTTTCCAAAGCAATTTATGGTTCCTCCACTTGCAACCATCACTTGACACTCTGGTGTTTGATATAGGAAGCAATTCAATTCCTTGGCTATCTTACAATGAATAAAATTATGGGTAATTCCCAAATCAAACAACACTATTACCTTTTTCTTTTTGATATATCCTTCTATCTTGATAGTTTGAGGAGTGGTAATTTCTTCCAATGTATTACAAGATATGGTCGGATTCATTTCTTGATGCTCTGATCTTTCACTTCTTGAACATTTTTCTTCTTGATATGTCCTTCTATATTGATTGTTTGAGGAGTGGTAATTCTGGCCAATGCATTACAAGATATGATCGGATTCATTTATTCTTTCTCGATGTGATCTTTGACTTCTTGAACCTTTTTCCCCTTGATATGTCCTTCTATCTTGAGAATTTGGGGAGTGGTAATTCTTTCCAATCTTTTACAATATATGATCATATTCATTTCTTCTTTCTCTAGGGTGCATTCCTGGTGTATATCCTCTTCCTTTTATGTTTCTTGTTCCTTTTCTTCCTCCTCTTCATTATCTATGCAAAATAATTTCTTCTCAGCACACTTATGACCTTTATTGTATTTGCTATCACAATTGTAACAAAGCCCTTTCTCTCTTTTTTCTTCCAATTGTTGTGGTGTAAACCTTGTAGGTTGTGGAAGGCTAGGAGAAAAAACACTTCCATAATTATAGTCGTGAGTGATGGGATTCCCCGTTTCCATAATTTCACTTTCAATTTTTCTTGCCAACTTGAATGCCTTATCCAATGAATCAGGTTCCAAAAGATAAACCTCGTGTTGAATGTTATCCTTTAAAGTCCCTATGAAGACATTAACCATTGTATTCAATTTTTGGAAGTCTTTAATGTGCTATTCCATTGAACCCTTTTGTTTGAGATTTATCAATTGGCTAAAGAAGGTGTTACTCTTTGTACCCTCATAATGTGCTATCATTTCCTCTGTGAAAATTGACCACGTGACAAGTGATTTATGAGAACAAAATCCTTTATACGATAAAAATTGATTCAGTGCTAAATAATTAGATGCAATACGTACCTTTTGTAACAGTGGTACACCATGTAGATCAAAATATTTCTCCATCTGTAGTATCCAATTACCGGATCCTTGTCATCAAGCTTCCACATCTCACTTTTTCTTGATTTTACAAGCTCGATCTTGAAAAGACTATAACTCGATACTTTCAGATCTTTAAGTTTTGAAATTATGACCTGCGGTATCCCTCTGCGTCCTCTTTCCAATGACACCCATCTAATAGAAATTGGATTCTCCAAGAAATATTTATGCATAGTCTCCAACTGTCACTGTTTCGACCTACGGACCTGAAATTAATACGAAAAAATATACAGGACGCCCTCTTTCTGTAACTTCTTACGAAACTGCAATCTGATGCACAGATAGAAGGTTATGACTATTTTCCCAAGGTCACCTGTTTGGAATGTAATTCAGGAGCCTGCAAAAACCCTAAATTTCTTGGACTTTATCTCCACAAATATAGTGAAACAAGATCTGAAATGCGAGCCCGAGCTTCAACAAGTTTTTAGCTCAACTGGGTTCTAATTTCAGAGTCTAAAACTTTGTAGAAAATTAATTATAGTGAAAATTCCACAATGTTCTATTTGAGATGGAATTCTAGAGCTTGTAAAAAACCCTAACTTCCTCAAAACATATCTCCTAAATTATAGCGAGACAAGATCTTAAATTTGGACGCAAGCTTTAGCACGATTTCGGCTCAAAAGGGTTTTTCTTGTAGCATCTGAAACATTGCACAAAAAAAGCTATATTGGAAATTCCAGGACGACTTGTTTGGAGCAGTGAAAACTCAAAAATCCAAAGCTTTGATACCAAAGGTTATGAAACCACCTCACAAAAAGATAGAAAATATAGACCAATGCCTTAGAATTCATCCTCTTCGAGGGGGAAACCTCCTTTACATTACACAAATTAACAATTCTTGGATGATACAAATGACAATACCTCCTTTCTATATAGGAGTCTAAGGGGCCATATTATAATCAAAGCCGACATAACAATAATAATGTAAAGGCATAAGAATAACAATATGGGGATTACACGGGCACAATAATATAATAAGGGGGTTGTACTAATAACAATAAGGGATTATGTTAGTATTATAGGGACCTAACATCTGGAGTGACATTCATTCAATGATAATGTCAACATTGTTTATGCAAAACAATACATTGTAGCTTTTAAAGCATTAAAGCAATAATGACAGGTTTTACAGACTACAAGACATCTATAACCCCTTTCCATTGATTTCAAAGGGAGAGGTAAGTAGAGGTTATGTGTGGTAATGACAAGCCAACAGAGGCTATGGCCAGTAAGGAGAAATATCATTCAAGAAAAAACGAGGAGGACGAATGAGTTTCCATCATTTCCAAAGGGGGAGATTGTTGGCAATATTGGCATTGATGTCAAGTTAAGTTGTTTGATTAATGTTGATAAATTTTATTGATGTCACTAAACTCAATGATGATATTTTATGTTCAATGGAAACTTTACATAAATGTTGAATGTAAAAGGCTGAAAGTTATGTGAAGTGCAAAGGTTATGCTAATCAATGTGAAAGTCAAACATTGAGAACAAAGCTAGAATACATATATTTGTTTGAACAAAAAATGTTGATAATCCAAATTTGATTTGTTTCTTGTAATTATTAATAAATTAACTATTAATTCAAGTCTATTTTTTTTATTACAAACAATTTTCTGAACTGAAAATGAAAGGAAAAACCCGTGAGTAGTTTTGGAAATCCAAAAGACTATGCTTCATTTTATATTCCTCCAAAGAATACAAACTGACAAGAGGGCTTTCTTATAAAAGATACAATGTGGAATGAAACAAAAGTTCTTCTTTTTTAAGTGAAGTGGCTTGCATCATAGAAAGAATGAGCAGTAGCAGAAAAGAAGAAGTGTGAAGAGAAGGAGCAGTTCAACATAAAACTTGATAGTGGAATTGGATATGAGGTAAACAACGCTTGTGACTTGAGAAATTTGTGTTATTTTCTATGTTGTGGCTTGAAAAAGAACATGTTGTAGCATGTTGAGGTAGGAACCTCCTATGGGTTGTAGCCTTGAAAAAACTAGTGGGAGTTGAAGCTTCCGTTTTGGTAGGAGCCTCTTGTAGGTTGGAGCCTACAAAAAAATCTAATGCAAAAAGGAGTAGCAACTTGTCTTCACATCACTTTCTACCTAAAGTTCGTGTTTTTCTCCCTTCGGGTTTTCCATTTATATATGGTGTCTTCATGTGTTTAATTCTTGCATGTTGTGTGAATGCTTTGAATTCTTGATAAACATAACTGGAAACCTCTCTTCTTGAAATCTACAAAAGGAATAAAATAACTACTGAGCATAAACATAAATCATTAACTACATAAGAAGAAGATTAAGTTGAGTGGAAATAACGAATTAAATTACTGATTCAACCCCCCTCTCAGTAATCTCACATCTTAAATATCATCAAGCTTGGGAAAATGCTTACTAACTCAACCTTCTGACTATTTATGTAGATTCATGACTAGAATATACAACAACTTTGAACTTGCCTCATGTGAGGGTCAGAGATCGGGAAGGCTCTCTTTGATGGTTCCATTTCTTGTTTGGGGAATATACCCCCAAAATTGGTTATTTATACTTGAAAAATGATAGAAGATCAATGGATACAATTTGGTGGTGGAAGAAGATTTGGAAGCTGATTTTTCTCGGAAAATCTTGGGTTTTCCTATGGCATTCACTTGAAAATAAAATCCCCACTTGTGATAACTTACAAAATACGCTGAAGGAAGAGCCCAATTGGTGCAGACTTCACAACAATGTTGAGGAATCGATTATTCATTTGTTTATGATATATCCTTTCACATTTGGCATATGGGTAGTTTGCAGGAATAATCTTGGCTACAATGTTGTTTGGCTTGATGATACTGTTCTTGCTGCTTCGAAATCTTGGTGGGAATAGTCAAATGATAAGCAACACAAGAATATTCCCCCACTCATATGCTGGGGAGATTGGCTGTCCAGGAACAAGGTTATCTTCCAAAACTAGCCCTCTTCCCCTGATTGGGTGCCTTCACAGGTCCTTGCAATCTACTCTCTCGTTCCATTCTCAGACTCTACAAATGTTCCGTGTCTTATATTAGCCAAAGCTACAAATTTCTTCTCTCCTTCGACATATCTTGATGGGGATTCTCTTGCAAGAAAAGTTTTTGGGGGAGGGGCAGTCCTTTACTTGTAGGAACAACGTTTCTTCAAAAATCAGATTGGTTTGAGCAAGGGCTCAAATAAATATGTAGAGTTGTTAGGGTTAAAACTTTTATTATGTTTTTCCATTGAAAATGAAAGTGGTGTTCTTCAAATCTTCACAAACTCCATAAATGCCATAAATTGGTTCAATGAGACACAGGAATGCCACGATCACACAATGCTTCATATTCTTGAGGAGGTTCTTCATCTAAAACTTTCTTTTGATCATATTTCCTATTTCCACATATATAAGTAGTGTAACACAACAACGGATGCCTTATCTAGAGTTGGCATTGAATAGACTCTTAGCATATGAAAAGTCATTGAGTAGATAAGGGAGGATTCGCAAGAATACTATCACAAGTCATTCATAGATAGATACTAGTAAACACAGTAACCAGTAGACTCAATATATTTGTTATATATTTTTCATTTTAATGAAGTCTTAAGACCATGATAGTGACCAATATATGATATATAATTTATTTTATATTTATAGACATATATACCCTCTGTGTATATAAGCCTATTTATTCATGAACTTTACATAGACATGATTTATATAAATTTGTTTGTTAATAGATAAATTATGAAATACATAGTGATGCATCAACAAAATGTAATGCTTTCATTAGTTAATAAATAACTATAATTGTGTGGAAAAAATCTAATACACCTACTTCGATGTTAAATTAAAATACTTTAAATATTAACGAACTTATATAACATATTTTTTATTTTGTCACTGCAAAACAAATATTGGATCATCTTCCCCACTCTTAACTAAATTTTATATTGCCTTTCCCAGGGATCCCAGGGATCCATTGCCTTTTGCCCAGACTGTTGTAAGTATTTAAAACTGCAGAGCATCATAAAGACACTACAGAGCACAAAACCACTGAGCATCATGAAGACACTAAAGAGCATGGAGACAATGACGAAGACACTACAGAGCACAAAACTACCGAGCATCATGAAGACACTACAGAGCACGGAGACAATGACTATCTATATTTGGCAAATTGATATTACATACCCTCAATGTCTTGAATTAAGCTCCATATGAATCTCAAGAACTCTATTTTTCTGGGCAACCTTCGGGGAAATTAGCATTGAAAAACGGAAATTCTAAGGGAAAAATTATGGATGCCATTCAGCTTTAGTCATACAAACAACATTGAACACCTCCCAAAACTATAACTAAAAATAAAAACAGGATTGATGCGCGTTCAGAACAAATAAGCTTGTATTTCTACCCATTCACAATTCACTTTGGTGAATGGATTAGTTCTTTTATCCTATTACATTAGGGTAAACAATTTAATTTAACGAAATTTATTTTTAAAATTTTTATGGTAAACATATAATTTATGTAACTTAAGCATCACTCGTGATAAATATGTAAGCTGGTTACTGTAAGCATCACCAGATTTTGGCCAACCTATTTTAATAAAGGAAAATTTGGAATCCTCTTATATGGTCATATTTCTACGGCCATATTTCTAGATCATGATTTTATACGGTCATAGTTCTAAATCATGATTTCGGCCATAGTTCTAGATCATGATTTTATACGGTCATAGTTCTAAATCATGATTTTAGAGATACTTGTGTTGTGAGAGATACTGACATTGTTTTTTTTTTTTTTTGGGTTGTTTTCTATGTTTCCCTTCTTGTATTCCAAAGACATTTCGGTCATGCTCGGCTTCACTGTTTCTTAGAGTAAAAAGACATTAACTATGGAAGAAGCTTATTTGTTGTTCACAATTTTATCAGATGTGTTGTTATTGGAGTGTTCAATAATCACCAGTGCAAAGTTATCTTTATCTCTATTGTTTTTTGAATTCAAAGTTAAATTGCTTTATTTGGCCACGCCTATTTTATTTTTAAATATTTCTAAAATCAACAACAAAAATATATTTAACTCTATAATGAAATTCATTTAAAGTCACTCTTTTATTTTAGTAATAGAACTTATAGCAGTGGTTGATATACATTCCACATTATTTGTAGTGGATGGATGAAGTATACTTAGATAGGTGGGGGTTTATTTTCATCTTCAATTACATCTTTGCTTATTTCATTTCAATGAATTCACATATTTATGTGTAGATATAGAAGGATTGTGGAGGAATATCGGTGAAGATGTTGAATTTTATAGATGAAAAATATTATCAAATTAATTTTGAAGGATTTTCATTTAAGATATTTCTCAGTTATTTCACACTTAATTCTACTTTGAGAACCCCTGATCTATTAATAAATGAAAAATAGAAAATTGTTGTAAAATTTTTAAGAGAAAAAAAACCTAATATCATTACTTTAATAGATTTATTTATTTTAAATAGCTTTTACTTTCACTAATTATCTTAACTTAAACCAAATCTTAAATTTATTTTTTCCACTTTAAACTAAATTCTAAGCTAAACTGTAAATAACATTTCTTTATGCTTTGATTGTGTTTGGCATAGTCTGTCATTTAATAAATGAATTCATTAATTTTAAGCTATCATTTTTTCCTTCATTGGTTATATTAACACAATCGTACCATTCAAAATAAACACTTCTAAGAACATAAATATATATAAAAGTTTGAAATTTAAATGGTTTAATAAAATTAAATTTGATTGAAAATAAAATATAAAAATATAATAATTTTATTAATTAAATTTTCGTTTTTCTTTAAACTTTTCATTATGAATGGTCAACATCAATATAGGCCCTTCTCATTGAAATTAAGTAGAGCCCTTCAAATTTGATCAATGCACATACATCGTTACGTTTGTCCGATTGACTAAAGTTAGCCCTGTTTTCTATTTTTTTTTGGGTTATAAACCATTTATTACACCTGCAAATGGTTTTACGATTTTAATTTAAATTTAATCGAAATAGCATGTGTGTATTCATGTAATGATCATTAACGAAAGATAATATTTTCATATAATCATGACACATGGAAATCGTTTTACAATTTAAAATTATTCTGAAATTATTGAAAACGGCATAAATAACATAAGATTTTAACATAATCAGTATTCACGCCGATTGTCTTCGCACGACTTATTACAAAGTAGTCTAATCAGTAAGAGAATTGAAATGGACTATGAGAGAGATAGATATCTAAAATCAATGGACTGTTTTAGCGGCGAGAATAAAAAAATTCCGTCATCTCTTCACCGACGGGAAAATCTGATCAATGGCGATCAAACAATTGGGATGAAAATCCTTATAATGAAGGAGAAAAGCATCGGTATCGAGGCAGTAGAACTTAGCACAGAGGAAGATCTCTAGGAGGCGCCTCGAGACTCAAAAGTTCGTCAGGTCCATTGTTTACCACAAAAACCGTTGCCAATCCCCATGTTATGTGCACATCCAAGTGGCAGTGCATCAGCCAGGCTCCTGCAATAGACATTCACCATTACTAATATGCACAAAGCATTCAGGCAAATTCAGAATCAGAGACAACAGAAAAAGAAAGTGTAATACAGCGAAACAAATGCTCACCAGGATTGTCAGCAACGAATCTTATTGCAGCCCAGCCATTGACTGGAACGTTCACAGTGTTGCGCATAGGAGGATCCACCAGGTTGAATTTCTGAGGATCGGTTTGCGAATTATAATTCCCAAAGCCTGCTCCCACGATGTAAAAGTCATAACCATGGAGATGGATAGGATGGCTTTCACCCGCAAATATATTCGTTCCCTGAAGAATTACTTGCACCGTTGTGTTATACATAAGGACTTTCACTCTGGTGTCTTTCACTGGGGACCAGAGGGCTCTGCTTATGTTCTGAGCAGTATAATCAAATTGCACGGGAGGGTTATCGGGGAAGTCCGTCGTGAATACTCCTTTCTTTCCAAGCTGCTGAGCTTGAAGGATTGAAAACGACGTTGGCAACACAAATGATATGTTATTCATGCTTGCTGCAAATCTTGATCCATTGGGACCTCCACAAGACTGTCCTGGACAGTTGATCAATCCTAGACCGACAGTGTAGAACAAATTTTCATCCACGGTCTGAGGAACGAAGGCTGGATGGTCTTGTGAGGCCAAGCTTCTGAGACGATCAGCGAAGCTGGTCACAGTCTGCGTGTCGTTGTAAAATGGAAGATTAGGCATGACTGGAGTCGATGTGGTAGAGCCTCCCTCGTATTCTAAAATGGCAGTGGTAGTCGTGTTATCGAAGGGAACTCCTTGCCCACTGGAATACGCACGAGCAGCCATGTAGTATCTACCTATACCCTGATCGGCAGTGAGAAGTACGTCTGTAGTTTGCCCTGGACCGAGCATAATAACATTGGTCTGCAGAGGCTTGGTATATGAAGCATCCACAGCCACAACGGTCATTGTGTGGTTTGCTACCGAGAAGAATAGGTCAGTATTCATTGCAGCATTGATGATGCGTAGAAAATTGGTTTCCCCAGCCTTCACCGAGGCAACAAAGGTGTCTGCACACATTACTTGCTATTAGCAGATCATTTTCCAGGTCCAAATTCGCAAATAGCCGAGAGATTTTCAATCTATAAGATGCATTAATTGATCGAAAAGCGTACCTGAATTGGAACATGGGTATAGGGCTCCTGGTTGTCCATTTATAGTAAAAGCATCTGAAACGTTTGGGGCAGCTCCTGTTCTCGTAGCTTGGTTCACAACGTCGATAGGATTCCTATTCCACCATTCTCCTGTGAATGCAAACGGGGTTTAAGTATTTCCATCCCACTAGGAGTTGAAAGTGAATCAAGCACCAGAGAATATTTGTTCAAAGAACATAGAAAATATAATCATTGTAACGTACCTAGAGCAATAGGAATCTCGCGATCAGGCCAGGCAAATGGATAATTGGTTCCCGGCCTTGGAGAGATGATCAAGGCTCCATAGACAGTAGCTCGAAGCCATGAACTGTGTGCATGCCACCAGAGGGTACACTCTTGACCAGTGATGGTGAATCTATATGTGTAACTCCCTCCTGGGCGAATGGGGCATTGGGTTACAAATTCAGGCCCATCAGCCCACCCTGTGCGGAATTGGCGAATTCCATGCCTGCATGCAAAAACAATATGCACTCCAACTGTTAATGTCTTTCCAGATATACATCTAGAGATACTAAAATAATGCTTACTTTGACATTTATCAAGATTAAAATGGTTTAATATCAAACAACCGATTCAGCAGATTTCGGAACGCACCAGTGAATAGTAGCATTATATTGCGCTTTGTTGTACACTTTGACTATAAGGGTGTCCCCATTAGTAACATGGAGTGTTGGACCTGGGAACTGTCCGTTGACTGTGATTATATTATGCGTTCCACAAAGCTTTTTGACAGTCGTAGATTGAAGCTGAATTTTCAAAGAAAGCTAGTTAGTATTAGGTTAAAAATATGATATGAACTATGACATTCAAGGCATATTAATCAATTACTAAACGAAAAAGAGATTGCAACACTTAAAATAAACGATAAGTACAAAACTTCGCAATTAATAGAGAAAGCAAGCTATTGAAGTTAAGAAAACGTACAACGAATGTGTGTCTTTGTATCATAGCAGAGGCCATGACTGTCAAGAAGGTCAGGCATACGACCATCTGAACAAATCTGTCTGTAAATTGTCGTGTGAAAACATGTTGATTAAATGCCTCCATGGAAGATAGATTTTTCTAATTAAATCTATCCAACACCAGAAGGGCCAGCAGAATATGTGATGAGCTCTATATATCCAAGTATTGGCAAGAGCACAATTTCAGTGCAAAGCTACTAATCCTTTATACTGCACCTTTTCGACTTCAGCTTCGAATTGCACAAAGCACTAGTCCCGACAGATAGAGAGGAAAGATGAATAAACAACATAGAAGACATGGATTACAAAGAACCGTGATGCGGTATTTATAGATGCAAATTGTGAAGTGGCCATTCATCTCAGTCTAATCTAATCTATGTTGAAGTAGTTAATGGTTGTTGAAGTTAGGCATTGAATTCGAGAGAGATGAGTATCCGTGTATCCCACTTAGGAGAAAGGTACAGTAAAGCAGTTGAACTGCACCGAGACAATTCTCGCTCCGCGCTCACCTAATGTCGGCCTTCCAGCTAAGAATTATTCGATCCTCCTGTCTTGTCAAGTTTAACACCACACAATTATTCTGTCCAGCACCATTAACTTCCTGATGTCGCGGCGTTCAGGTAAGAATTACTCAATCCTGCTCTGTTGTTGACTCAATCACCATATAGTTGTTCATTTCAGCAACGTTAACTAAATGCCATTGGCTGTCGTGCATGACAAAAATTCTTCATTTTCAGGTTAGGAAGAGAGGTGACTGTGCAACTTCCCAATTTGGAAAATTTTAATAATTTATTTTAAAAAATTCCAGGAATAGACCACGTCTAAATGGACGATATATTAGTTCGTCGGCGCTTACGCAATATACAATTGATCTGGGTTCTTTACAGATCTTGCTTCGGCGTGAAGGCTGGCTTTTGACTTTCGTTAACGAAGTGTAACGCAAGAGATTCGTCGTTCCTTCCCGGATATCGTTTTCAGCCATGACGTCGTGAAACACGACAGTTGCAAAAAGTCCATACTCCAACCAACATATAAGATCCTTACATTGAATATCAATCTACATTTGTTGCATCCAGAACACTAAAGTCATGTTTGAAAATCTTTATTCTGACCATTACATTACACATTATAATAACAGAGGTGAAGCGAAAAAATTTGAAGTCAACGCTGGTTTTTGAATATTACGTGTGTACGAAGCCATGAAGGAAGAGGAAGCTCACATGGTGAAATAATTATTAATATTTTGAAGAGGAAATTTCAAAATGAATGAAAAGAAAATAAACACAAAATATCTACGTTACCTTTTATATATATATATAATATAAAAAATATTACGTTACTTTTATATATATAATAATATATATCAATCCTTTTAAAAATTGAAATTCTTTTATCTAAATTTGTATCCTATGAATTCAAATTCAAATTCAAACCAAATAACTATGAAAATAACAAATTAAAATCGACGTTGGTTTTTTTTAATGTGGCTTGTGTACGAAGACTTGAATGAAGATGAAGTTTACATAGTGAAAAAATATTAAAATAATAGTCATATATAAACCTTACCTGGAAGGATGGTGAAGTACACATTGTGAAATAAATATTATTATATAAACTTTACAACCATAGCACTATGATATGTTTTATTAGTAGCTCTCGGCTGTGAATATATAAATAGTCTTTCATACTAGTTTCAGATTTATAGATTTTAAAGTTAATGATGACACGTCTTGGATTATCGGAAAACACATTTTAAGCTTTTTAGTCGCTGCCCGGAGGAAAGTGACTACTTAGGTTGATTAATAGCTTAGTGAATAAAATGCTAATTTTTTGAATAATAAGCTTTATGAGATGGGATTAAAATTTTCAAGTACGTTTAGGTTTGAGATAATTATTATTGGTTTAACCAAATTTATTAATATGGTTAATATTTTAGTTGATATTATTTTCACATGTCGATTAATAAATTTTAGCTGACAATATTTTTATATTGAAAAATATTACTAATTAGTGTAAATTAATTATATTAATAAATAACAAAGGTTGAACATGGTTAAACTTATATTTATGTTACAAAAATGGTTACATTAATGGTTGATGGAGTTGATCATTATTGAGAATATTTAACCATAGAGATCTTGATTGACCTTTTGATCCACGTGGATATTAGTGGTCACTTGCCTATTCCACCTAGACCTCCGGTAGGTTTCTTCAGTTTCCTTGATTATAATACAATTTACTATTTTTAGCAGTTTTTTGGGTCTTGAACTTCTGGAGATGTTTTGATCCCCTAAACATTGTTTTTGAGGTCTATGAGACGTCGTAGGCAAGGGCCTGCCGCAAATATTGTATTACTCGGAGAGACCTTTCTAACAAGGTATCGTACGTACCAAACAAGGATCACATTACCAAGTTACAACCCCATAAAGTTGGTTGTCCAAATAACACCAATGAGGCTCACAAACTCTTGGCATTCCATCTCCTAGGGTTAAGGTTTTGGTTGTTTAGGGTTTCCCTTTGTTGTTCAATAATAAAAAGGCCCTTGAGATTCATTGTAACATAGTTCAGAGGCATGTAGCCACCACATCTCTTCTTAGAGATTAGCTATCACCGCTTGAGCTAGTTTATTTCCAATGTGTATGTAAGCATCTTTAAGGTATTTGATATTAATGAAATGAATATTTATTTTTGTTGCGTCTCTATTAAGAACATGTGTTTCCTCTTAAGAGGTGACAAATTCAAAACCAGAGGGGGGTAGAGTATGTATGCCTTCATAGACTTAGCAGTTAAATTGTTGTGCCGAGGTGGGTCCCTTGTCCCACAAATAAGGGGGTCTCATAGACCAATTCGGTGTGTTTCTTGGCCATGACCTTAAAATTGGATAATAATAATAATAATAATGTTTCGTTCCTACATAAGTCTGGATCAGTGGTATTAGAGCGGTCTGCTCTTTCTCTATTTTGTGCATGTCGCCAATGAGGTCGAGGTATATGAAGTTGGGACTTGAATCGGTTGAGCGATTGCAATATTGGCCCCACCAACACCGGTGACCTCCCATGGTGGAAGAGAAGAAAGAAGAGGGAGTAGGAGGTCCTATCAAACTGTTGTTCGAGGAATCCCTTGAGCAAAAAAAGGAACGAAATGTTGGACAATTTTTCCCAGATCCTTCAGTGGATGCCAATCAGCGACGCATCTTCATCCAGGAGTCACTTCAGAGGCACATCCCCCTTCAAGGTACAAGTTAACTTAGATATCCCTATATTCGAAGGTAAAATAGATGCAGATGTTGTAGATAAATGGTTATATTTGCTAGAAGGTTATTTTTTAGTCCATAATTTCTCCAATAGGGAGAAGATTACTTTTTCAATGCTTAAAGTCACCCCTCATGTTAAGGACTAGTGGGAAACTTATTGTGAGAGACACGCTGAGAAACCCTCTCTGCTTTCAGTCGTACCCTCTTCGAACTCTTTTTGAGATGTCTTCAAGGAACAATAATACCCTATTGGGAGCTATGGCGACAAATACATACAATGTACTACACTGCGGTAGCAAAGGGATTAAGATGTGCATGAGTTGACGAATCTTTTCCATACCTTGTACACAAGTTGGGTATCAAATATTCTAAGAAACATTTGGTGCTCAAGTACTGTAGTTGTTTGCAAAAATACATTCAAGAGGAAATGGATTTCCTGGACATCTCCTCACTTGGTTAAACATGGATATGCTGCCAAGATCGAGCAAAAAATCAAGTAGAAGAAGCGAGACTTTGGATTTGCGAACCCAAAGTAGAACAAAGGTTCCCCAAGCCAAAAAGCAAAGGTTAGAGCTAGGCCACGACCCTCAAGGACAACTCCTCAAAGCCGCAAGCCAAGAATAATGGCAAGGTGAAAAAGGACACTCATAAATGGTGTTATTTCCATAAAAGTCCCACTCACAACACGAACGAATGTCGTGCAAAGTAGGCACTGGTGGACAAGCTAAAGGGCTTAGAGATGGATGCATGCTTTGATTCTAAGTCGAAACCCTGCAAGGGAACTAATAAGGGAAAGAAGATCATTGACACAGAACCCATTATGACGGTAGCCACCACTAAGCTCCAAAAGGTGGAACTTGAGGATCCGGAGGAGGGAAATCACCTCTTCCACTCGTTGATGTGGGAAAAGGGATTTTCGGTCTAGTTCATCATTGGAAGTGGGCACCTTAAGAACTTGATCTCAACTAAGGCCGTTAAGATATTTAAGCTGCCGAAAACATCGCACCCACAGTTGTACACCATCAAGTGGCTTCACCAATGGTAAGATATTTGTTTCAGCCATTAGTGTCACTGGCATTATAACATCAAACCCTTTGAAAATGAGGTATTGTGCGATGTTTCTCCTCTGGAAGTCTACGATGTTTTATTAGGTCACCCATGCATATGGAAGTGTCATGTTGTATATGAATCTAGACCTTTTTCTCTTATATTAATTTCGGTAAAAAATTGTAAAGGATACTAGAGGTGGCACCGCCTACTGCCTTTTCTTTGACCTCTACTAAACAATTTAGTAAGATCATATCCCAAATAGGGAAATTTGTCTTCCTTATGATTCACCCTTAGATAAAGAGGAATATTGTGGTTACATCCATAACCTCTAGACAAGGCTCCTCTGCATGGAAACATCAGATGGACAAGGTCGTGGAGGAGTACAAGGACATCTTCACCTCAGCCATAGGGGTACCTCGATACTGTCAAGTCAAGCGCTCTATCGATCTGAGCCTAAGTGCGTTGCTACCTAATGGACTAATATACTAATGCTCTATTTTGGAGAATGATGAAATCAAGAGGAAGATTTAGGATTTGTTTTAGAAAGGGCACATCAGGCCAATTTCATCACCCCTTGGGAGCTCGGTCGTGTTGGTACAGAAGAAGGACGAAATCTAGAGGTTCTATATTGACTATTAGGAACTGAATAAGATCATTGTCTAGAATAGGTATCCCATCCCATATATTGATGTCCTTCTAGACCAGCTCAAGGGGGCCTAATATTTCATCAAGATTGACTTGAAATTCGATTATCACCAAGTACCACTCGAACCCTCTGATGTGTGGAAGACTACCTTCAAATCCAAGGAGGGTCTTTTCAAATGGCTGGTCATGCCTTTTGGGTTAAGGAATGCCCCTGGAACTGTCATAAGGTTGATGGATGACACCTTGTGGCCCTTCACCAACTTGTTCATGGTGGTGTGTTTGGAAGACATTCTGATCT
The DNA here is from genome assembly GCA_000404065.3 of Pinus taeda. Taxonomy (NCBI): domain Eukaryota; kingdom Viridiplantae; phylum Streptophyta; class Pinopsida; order Pinales; family Pinaceae; genus Pinus; species Pinus taeda. Next base: position 34,278 of record APFE031332022.1, read on the forward strand.
TCAACTAGAGTTGGGAAGTGAACCTACACCATATTCAACATGTCCTCCAAACCCTACGACAACACAAATTTTGTGCCAATTTGGAGAAATTTACTTTTGGTATGACCCAGGTTCAATATCTGGGGTACATAATTGATGAGTGGGTTATGTATGTCGACCCAACAAGATAAAATCTATTTGATATTGGCTAGCCCCAACCACTCTAACGGAGCTCCACAAGTTTCTAGGTCTTGCTAATTTCTATCACAGGTTCATGTTGGGATTCTCTCATATCACTTGGCCTTTGAGTCAAGTCACCAAGGGTGGAGCAAAAGAAAATTTATTTTGGTTTGAATCCCAATAGAAGGTATTTTATGAGTTGAAGTGTTGCCTCTTCTATACACCAGTGCTCACATTACCATACCTGCAAAATGATTTGAAATTGAGACAAGTGCCTCCAACAATGCTATTGGTGCAATTCTTACCCAACATAGGCATCAAGTGGTATATCACAGTTAGACACTTTCAAAAATACAATCTGAAAGTATCCCACCTATGAAAAATAGATGTATTTCATTGTGCAAATTGCTATTGGAGCAATTCTTACCCAACATAGGCATCAAGTGGCATGTCACAGTTAGACACTTTCAAATACAGTCTAAAAGTATCCCGCCTATGAAAAAGAGATGTATTTCATTATGCAAATCTGCTAATAATGGAAGCATTAAATTCTGGGGAAGGAATCAATCATCCACATAGACCACAGACCCCTGTAGTTCATACAAACATAAGAAAAGTTGTAGAAAAATCACCATCAGAAATGGTCCACATATATGCAACAGTTCGATTTGAACATTAAGTACAATAAGGGAAGCACCAATAATGTTGAAGAATTCCTCAGCCAACTATTTTTTATGGCAATAGCCATTGTGCTTGACTCTTGTGGACATAAGACTTTGGGATAGCTACATCTTTATAAGAGTGATCCAAAATTTTGCACCACATACTAGATGCTCCTAGAAGGAAAGTAAGTTCCATAGTTTCAACTCCATGACACATTGTTATGCCATGTAGGACACCTTTATGTTCCTTCAAGCAAGTGTGTTAAGATGATTTGGGAGGCACACTACAGTCAGGTTGCTAAACATTTTGGGGTAGAGAAAATAGTGGCAGTGTTGCAGAAGCATTTTTATTGGTTGAGCCTTCAATAGTATGTTAGAAAGTACATTAGGTCCTGCACTGCCCATGCCATTTCCAAACCTACAATAAAGAAGAAAGGTTTGTATACTCCTTTTCCTAGTCATATCCAGCCCTAGGAATCCATCTCCACAGATTACATGTCGAGCCTTCCTTCTACCAAGCATGGAAACAACTTTATTTTCATGGTCATCGATAAATTCTCTAAGATTCCTATTCCAGCGGTCTACAATAAAAGTATGACAACAGAAGCAATTACCAAACTCTTCTTTGAATGACTATGGGTACACTTTCAGATCTTATAGTACATTATCTTAGATCAGGACAATAGGTTCCTAAGTACATTTTGGTCAAGTCTCTGGACATTGTTGGATACCAAGCTCACTAAATCCATGACCTTCCACCCCCAAACTGATGGCAAAACAGAGGTCGTCAATAGAATGATTGTGCCATTTGCGCATGTACAACTCAAAGCATCCACACACATGGGTTGAAATCCTCCCCTATGTCCAACACATATCCAACAAAGCTCTCCTCAGCTCAATTGACCACAACCCTTTTTAGGTGTGGCTAGGATTCCAACCACTATGTCCCATTGATGTTGCCCTACTACTTGCATCTACTTAGGGAGATTCGGCTCATGTCCAGTTTGAAGTTGACAAAGTTATTAACTTCACTGAATGCATTAACACATAATCAAGAAGTTCCATAACATATGGATAAAGAAAATTCTAAGTACAAACAACGTCATGATCAGCATCGAGTGTCATACATGTTCGAGGTGGGTGACAAAGTCTGGTTACATTTTCAGAAGGAGCACCTACCTGGAGCCTACCACAAGCTTCACCCGCTCCAATATGGGTCTTACACCATCATTAAGGTTGTAGGAGACAATGATTTCAAGCTCAAGATTCGACCATTCCTTGTCCTGCACCCAATATTCAATGTGGACTGGCTCCGACCATACTTTTCCCCATTGTTGGACACATCAAACATTGGTGAGCAGCTGACATGATCTAGATTTAAACAGGAAAGAAACAAATTAGAGAGATAACCATAAACACAGATATGCATCATAAATAATACTTCATTTCATTAATGTAAAATACTGAAATATGCTTACAAATAGTAATGGAAATAAACCAGCTAGGGCAATGGTAGCTTGTCTCTAAGAAGAGATGTGGTAGCTACATGCCTCTGAACTGTGTTACAATGAGGCTCGAAGCCCTATTTATTGTTGAGAAACAATGGAAAACCCTAAACATCCAAAAACCTTACCCTAGAAGATGAAACTCCAAACTATGGGCCCCGTTTGGGTAAATTGGTACATCAACTTCCCAGGGTCGTAACTTTGGCATACAATCTCTGTTTGATGCGTACAATATCCTTTTAGAAAGATATATTTGAGAACTACAACTTTGGGAAGAGAAACATGGGTCCCCATGGACCCATGTTGCTCCTAGTTTTCCCAAAAAACGTTGTTTAGGGCCTTAAAACGGCTCTAGAAGTTCAGGACCCGAAATAGTGCTAAAAATAGTAAATTGTGTTACAATTAAGGAAACTGAAAAGATGAAAGGAACAATGGTGGGGGTCCAAGTGGACTTGGTGGGTGGCCACCAATATTCACCTGGATCATTCCTCCCCCACCAAGAAGCAATGGTCCCCATTGCATTGAGTTCCTCCATGAGATGAGGAAACTTCCACTGAACTTAGCCCCTGGTGAGCCACTTGCCCTGGTGAAGGAGTTGGCCTTCTTTGACAACTCAATACAGTTGGATATTATGATGGCAAGTTTGCTTGATCTGTGTGTCCATGATCCGATCAGTTGCAACTTTTTCCATGCAATCTAGATTTAACTCTATGGGTGTGAGTTGTTCTGCAATGTCGAATGTGTCTAGTAATCATGGAAAGTATGGCTAAAGGCGGTCCACATTGAACACTGGGTGCAGGCTAAGGAATGGGGGAATTCTGAGCTCAAATGCATTGTCTCCCATAGCCTTGGTAATGGTGTAAGGACCATATCAGAGTGGTCTATGTTTCCGATAGGCTCCGGTAAGGCGTTCCTTTTGCAAATGCAACCAGACTTTGTCGCCCACCTGAAACTTGTGTGGGACCTGATGTTGATCATGTCGCTACTTGTACTTTGCATTTGATTTCTCCAGAATGTCATGTACTTACTAGCGAATATGTTGGATGTGCTCAATGAAGTTGTTTGCCTGATCTGTTTCGGACTGGACATGAGCCGAATCTGCATGAGTAGGACGGTGGTCTGTGTGGATGACCGTTTTGTTCCCCAAAATGTAATGTTTCCATTGTTGGCAGGCCTACACAATGGAATACATCTCTTTATCATAAGTTGGATACTTCTGGACTATTTCTGAAAGTGTCTCACTATGATATGCCACTGGATGCTTGTGTTGAGTAAGGACTGCCCCAATAGCATAGTTAGAGGAATCTATCTCAACCTCAAATGGTTATTGCAAGTATGGCAATGCAAGCGCTGGTGCAGAGCAAAGAAGATATTTGAACTCTATGAATGCCTTCTGTTGAGATTCAGACCAAAAGAATTTTGCTTTCGCTCCTCGCTTGGTGACTTGACTCAAGGGCCAAGTGATATGAGAAAATCCCAACACGAATCTATAGTAGAAGTTGGCAAGACCTAGAAAGTTGTGGAGCTCTGTTAGAGTGGTTGGAGAGGGATAATCTCAAATTACTTGGATCTTGCCTTAGATCCACATGCACCCCCTGTTCATCAGTAATGTATCCAAAATACTGAACCTGGGTCATGCCAAAAGTGCATTTCTCTAGATTGGCACATAACTTGTGTTGCCACAGTGTTTGGAGAATCTATCAGATGTGGTGGAGGTGCTCTTTCCAACTCTAGCTAAAGATCAGGATGTCATCCAAGTATACCACTACAAATGAGTTGGTGAATGGCCGCAAGATGTCATCCATTAGTGTCATGAAGGTTGTAGGAGTATTTGTCAATCTAGAAAGCATAACCAATCATTCAAAAAGGGCCTCCTTGGTTTTGAAGGCAGTCTTCCACACATCAGAGGGTTCAATTGGTACTTGGTGATATCCTGACTTCAAATCGATCTTGCTGAAATATTTTCCCCCCTTCAATTGGTCCAGGAGGTCATCAATCCATGGGATCAGGTACCTATTATGGACAATGATCTTGTGCAGTTCCCGATAGTCAATACAAAGTCTCCAAGTCCCATCCTTCTTTTGTACCAACACAATCGAGCTCCCACAAGGTGATGAACTTGGATGGATGTAACCTTTTTGTAGCAGCTCTTGAATCTGCCTCTTGATTTCATCATTCTATAGAACTGAGCACCGATAGATTGGTCCATTAGGCAATGGTGCACCTGGGGTCAGATCAATGGAATGATTAACCTGATAGTGCAAAGGAACCCCTACAGGAGAGGTGAAGATGTCCTTGTACTCCTCCATGACCTTGTCCATCTGTAGTGGTTGTGTGGAGGGGCCTTGTCTGAAGGTTGTGGCCACCATCTTCTTCTTTCCTTGAGGGCATATCATCAGGAAAACAAATTTTCTAGTTTTGGAAATGAGCTTACTACATTGTTTTGTAGTAACCAAAGAGATGGTGGTAGGAGGTGCTACCTCTAGTATCCTGTACAACTTATTTCCCAAAGTAATAATAATAGCATGGGGTCTTGATTCATACACAACATGTCGCTTCCACAAGTATGGTTGTCTTAACAATACATCACAAACTTCAAGGGGAGCAATGTCACACAATACCTCATCCGTGAAGGGCTTGATGTTGTATGGAAGGCGACAATGCTGACTCATGTGAAGATCATGTCCTTCGTGAAGCCACCCAATGGTGTATGGTTGTGGATGTACTATGGTTGGTAAGCCCAACCACTTCATGACATCTGCCGAAATGAGGTTCTTTTGGCTCCCACTATTGACAATGAACTGTCGCTGGGATCCCTTTACTCACATCTGTGAGTGGAAGAGACACTCCTCCTCCTCTGGATCTTCAGGTTCCTCCTTCTGGATCTTCATGGTGACAACAGTGGCATTGGGCTCTACATCGATAATCTGCTTCCCTTTGTCATTCCCCTTGTCGGGTTCTGACTCAGAGTTAGAACATGCATCTAATTCTAAAACCTTTAGCTCAGCCATCAATGACTACTTGGGCCGACACTCACTTGTGTTGTGAGTGGAGCTCTTACAAAACTCACACCATTTTATCATGTCCTTTTTCAGCTTCGCGGCACTGTTCTTTACTTGCAAATTTGGCGAGTTGTTTGGGGCTGCCCTACCTTGGCTTTGTCCTTTGTTCTGCGGTTTAGGGGCACCTTTCCCTTACTTTAGATTCACAGATCCAAAGTCTCTCTTCTTCTGTTTAGACATCTTCTCAACCTTGACGGCATATCGGTATGTTATGCCGAGCGAGGAGATGTTCAGGAATTCTATTTCTTCCTAGATGTACTTGTGTAGGTAGTCGCATTATTTTGAGTATCAAATGCTTCTCCAAATCCTTGATACCCAACTTTGTGCGATGGGTATGGAAAAGATTAGTAAATTCTGGCAGGTCTTGGTCCCTTCCTTGCTGTAGAGTGGTCCACTTTATGTATTGATCCGCATAACCTCCGACAGGGTAGGACTGCTCCTTGATAGCAACCCAGAATGAATTCCAAGTGGGTGTAGCTGAAAATAGTGAGCTAGTATTTTCATCCTTTTGCTCGTAGTAGGTTTCCCACTAGTCCTTGATGTGGGGGGCTGCTTTGAGAAGAGCAAAAAAAATCTTTTCCTGACTTGAAAATTCAGGAACAAAAAAATAACGCTCTAGCATATTTAATCATTTATCTATGACATCTTCATCTATCTAACCCTTGAATATGGGGATTTCAAAATTAACTTGTACCTTAAAGGGCGTGGCATTTCCAGAGTAGTTGCTGGAAGCCGATGCGTAGCCTCTGGGTAGCTGCTGAATTATCTGGGTAAAGTTGTCCATCATTGTGTTCCTTTGTCGCTCAAGGGCTTCTTCAAGCAAGATTTTGATAGGATCTCCTGCCCCCTTGTCTTTCTTCTCACCCGCCATGGGAGGCTGTCGAGATTTGCAAGGATGGTCTTAAAAAGGTTCAACCAGTTCAAGCCCTAACTTCTTATATCCAAACCTTGTTAGGGACATGCAAAGAAAAACAGAGAAAAAATAGACCACTCTGATACCACTAATCCAGATTTAAATAGGAACGCAACAAATTATAGAGATAACCATAAACACAGACATGCAGTGGAAACAATACTTCATTTCATTAATGTAAAATACTGAAATATGCTTACAAACAGTAATGGAAATAAACCAGCTAGGGTGATGGTAGCTTATCTTTGAGAAGAGATGTGGTGACTACATGCCTCTGAACTATGTTAAAATGAGGGTCGAAGGCCTATTTATTGTTGAGAAACAATGGAAAACGCTAAACATAAAAAAACCTAACCCTAGAAGATGAAACACCAAACTTTGGACCTCATCTGGGTAAATTGGTACATCAACTTCCCGGGGTCATAACTTTGGCATATGATCTCTGTTTGATGTGTACAATATCTCGTTAGAAATATCTATCTAAGACCTACAACTTTGGTAAGAGAAATATCGGTCCATGGACCCATGTTGCTGCTAGTTTTCCTAAAAAATATCATTTATGGCCTCAAAACGACTCCGGAAGTTCAGGACCCAAAAAACTGCTAAAAATAGTAAATTGTGCTACAATTAAGGAAACTAAAAAGATGAAAGGAACAATGGTGAGGGTCCAAGTGGACTTGGTGGGAGGCCACCAATATCCACCTGGATCATGACACCAACAAAACTTTACTCAAGTTGTATAAAACAAGAAACGATTGATAGGATCATGGAAACACACTAATCAAAAACACTTGCCAACATAGGATCTAGCTATATCGAGTTGTCAAAGCATGGCAACTCCTTCACCATGACAAGTAGCTCACCAAGGACCAAGTTCATCAGAAATTTCCTCACCTCATGGAGGCTTTGCACGTAATGGGGACCATTGCTCCTGGGAGGGGGGGGGGGGGGAGGAAATTTATCTAGGTGGATATTGGTGGCCACCCACATATTCCACATGCTTTCATCAGTTTCCTTAATTATAGCATAATTTACTATTTTTTGTAGTTTTTCGGATCCTAAACTTATGGAGCAGTTTTGACCCCCTAAATGACGTTTTCTGTAGGCCTGCAACAAGTAGGGGCTTCCCACAAATATTCTAGTACTTGGAGAGACCTTCCTAACAAGGTATCATACATCCCAAATGGAGACAATATGACCAAATTATGACCTCGGGAAGCTAGTTGTCCAACTAACCCCACAGGGCCCACAAACTCTTGACATTCCATCTCCTAGGGTTAGGGTTTTAATTTTTTAGGGTTTTCCTCTATTGTTCAATAATACAAATTCCCTTGAGCCTCATTTTAACACAGTTTAGAGGCATGTAGCTACTACATCTCTTCTTAGAGATAAGCTACCATCATCCGAGCTAGTTTATTTTCATTCTATATGTAAGAATCCTTCAATTCTTTGATATTAATGAAATGAAGATTTATTTATGCTACATCTCTGTGTTTATGCTTATATATATATATATTTTGTTTCATTCATTCATAAGTTGAGATCACCATTATGGTTGACCATATTCAACCATAGAGACCTTGGTTGGCCATGTTTGACCATTCTAACCATGGTTGGCTTTTAGAAGTTGGTAGAGCCTGGAATGTTCTAGGTTGAATATAATTGTCCATAGAGACCTTGATCATGATGATATTCCATCATGGTTGACCATATTCAACCATGGTTGGCAATGGTTGACAACAGTGCATGCTAGTATATTCTCATTGACAATGGTTGACCATATTCAAAGATGGTCGACCATGGTTGACATTATTGACAATGGTTGATCATGGTTGGCTATGGTTGATCATGGTTGACCATGGTTTTCCACAGATGACCATGGTGGACTGTGGTTGACCATAAAGACATTGATTGACCATTATGGTTGACCCTATTCAACCATAAATACCTTGGTTTACCAGGCTCGACCATTCTAATCATAAAGATATTGATTGACCATTATGATTGATTATGGTTGACCATGGTTGACCATGGCTCATCATGGTTGACCTTGGTTGGCCATGTTCGACCATTCTAACCATTTTCATCTTAGTTGAATGTGGTTAACCATGGTTGTTCTTCGTTGACCATGTTCAACGATGGTTGATCATGGTTGAATATGATTGACCATGGTTAACCATTCTAACTATAAAGATCTCAATTGACCTCCATCGTTGAATATGGTTGACCATGGTAGACCATGGTTGATATATTATATATTATATTACATTATTATTACATATCAACAACATTATTATATTATCATCAACCTTCATATTACATATTACATTATATTACATGTTAGCAACACTATTATATTATATCGCATACTATATTTTTTTTTATTAGTGCTACGTATTAAATGTTACAAATAATGTTGTTAATAGCATAAGTATTAATATAAAAATGAATTGTTACATAGAATATTATTATAATTAATGTAATATTGTTAATGTAATAAAGTGTTAATGCAACATGATTATAATTACAAATAATAATATTCTTAATTTTTTTAATATTATAATTAAGGGATAATTCGAAAAGCATTATGATACCTCCAAGATAGGGTTTAATAACTCACGCTTATCTTCTTTCAGCCATGACAGAGTCGCGGGGGGGGGGGGGGGGGGGAATTAGAGGCCCCCTTCTTTCCAGATGTAGTCTTGGGCAAAGGCAGGGAACCCGAAGCTCCGTTCTTCACCAAGTTAATGACCTACAATGCCTTCAAATCGTCTAGGAAAACAAGTGTCACCTACCAAGGAAACAAAGGGATGGAGAAAGGTTCTAGTAAGTCATCTACCTCATAGACTAATGATTGAAGGAACTCTAGTAAACCTTGTGCAAAAGAAATCCATTGGCGTCAAAAGTAGACAAATAACAATTGCAAACCCAAGGAAAAAAAAATACCAGTTCTAGAGATTGAAGACTTGAATGTTGCTACATACAGAGACTTCATGGAGGAACATGCCATCATATGTAAATTCATGGGTATCCTGCCTACGGAAAATCCGTAAACTGGTTGATTTAGACCAAGTGGTGCCAAAAAGGAGAAATAAGATTGCAACTAGGCTCTAAGGGTTTATTCACAGTCATCTTTGATCTCCTAGAGCACTATTACCATATCTTTGAAGGATACCCTTACCTCTTCAACTGAGCAAGGTTCTATATGCGGTACTGGAAGGAAAAATTCACACCAGAAAAGGAAGATTTCACCAGGGTCCCTGTATGGGTAAGACTATATTCACTCCCCATGGATTATTGGTCACCCTCTGTGCTGAAAGGAATAGGTAATGAATTAGGAGAATACATCAAAATATGAGAGGTTACCAAGAATTGCTACTGCATCTCATACACCAAAATTTGCGTCTATATGGAAGTTTCAGGCGTGCTTCTAGAGGGCATCAAACCGGTCTTCAAAGATGAGGTATGGCTCTTGAGCATAGAATATGAGCACATAACATCCATATGCAATAGATATCATGTGAATGGGCATATCTTCAGAGACACCCACAAAATTTCTCTCAACAAACCAACCCCCAAATGCAAAGGAAGGTGGATGAACAAGGCTTAACCAAGGTAGCTCCCAAAAGTAGGAACAACAGGAAAACCCAAGGACAAAAGGGCCAACAAAATCTAGCCAACAAAAATAAATTTGGATCCTTGAAAGAAGCACTAGAAGAACCAACTTTAGAAGAACATGTCGAGGAGGAAAGTGAAATACTAAACCAAATTCTAATGCTACTAGAGAAAAATCAAGGGGACATCACTAAGCATAGCCACATTGAGAATGGTTAGACATCAAAAGACATGGGTATGGATCTTGAGCCTAGAGAAAAATTAGAAGAGGGCCATGTCATAGAAGAAGCTCTCAAAGGAGTGGATCTCAAGTCGATAGTATAAGTATAGGACAAAAGAGGCCTAGCCGCTACACCCAAGGAATATATCCAAGAATTGTAAGGGAAATACCTAATAAAATGAGAACTAAAACATTCCACGATAAGGAAACACCCGAAAGATAACACCTAGAAAGGGATTATATCAAATATCATAGCTTCTTAGTGCAACCCTAAAGGCTCAAACCTAAAATGAGGATGGAAAACCAAAATCCAACTCCTTCAGGAGCTAGGAGAAAGATTAATCAACAAGGGCAAAGTAACAACTCTCACCCTAACTCACCATATTTCTCAATGAACTACATCTAATGGAACATCGAAGGCTTAAATGTCCCTGGGAAAAAGAGACTCTTAAAACAAATAATATTGCTTAGAAAACCAGATATAGTGATCCTCTAGGAGAAAAAGCTTGTTATGGAGAATCTCTTAGTCGTGGAAAGGGAATACTGCAAATGCTACAAATACTTAGTGAATGTAGCATGTTGAACAACCAAAGGGATACTCATTTTGTGGAGGAGCTCGCAATATGAATTGGCCGCCTCAATGGAAACTAGAATGCCTATCAGTGCTATCCTCAAAATAATAGGAACCACAAAAAACATTTGTCTAACCAACATATATGGTCCCCATAGGGTGGAAGAGAGGATTCAAATGCTATATTTAGTCATGAGAACCATTGAGAACATACCCCATCCATTCAAAATCATAGGTGTGGACTTTAACATGATCCTCAATTTGTCAAAAAAGGAAGGAGGCCTCAGAAAGTTGGACAAAGTGGATTTGGTTGAAATGAAGACTATGAATGGCACCTACACCAAGAATAATAGAAGAGGAGGGGATAAGTAGATCACCTCAAGGCTCAATAGATTACTCATCTCAGAAGCAATTTACCTGACCTACTGGGAAACTAAATGAAAAATTCAACCTCAATTAAGATTTGATCATTTGTCTATAGCTTTGAAGGTTCACATCTCAACAACCCCCAAAAACCGCCCCTTCATATTTGAAGCTTTTTGGTTGGAGCATCCGAATTTCTTGAGCAACATGAAAAACTAGTGGACAAACTCTCCACCTCAGAATGGCACTCAAATGTACCAATGGATCGACAATATGGAACTAGGTGTGGAAAAATAAAAATATTATTCGAGATCACAACTTCTAGTAAATCAGCAATGGGGAAAATTCCCTATTCTTAGAAGGTGCTTGGCAACAGTTACCGATCCTTAACAACAATAAGTATGTAACCCTCCAAAGAACCATGTCGGCAAAGGGGAAACTTCAAGTTTCCCACTATTGGAAAACCATCACGCCTGAAGCTCGTTGTAGAGTGGCTGAACATTTGGGAGTAGTCTCCCTTACCAGAAACCTTGACTAGCATTCTTTTGACAAACTCCTCCATGAGTGGAAAATCTAGTTTGATCATGCGGAAGACAAACTACGGTGCGGAAAATAATGGTCAGGCTCTTGAACCTCAAGGAGGCTTATGGGCACATAGAAAATCACGATCATTTGCATCAGTAGAAAAGACGTAAAACTCTCTTGGGGGAGACAAATCTAGCCCAAAATCACCCTTTTCCTTTGGCAAGTCATGCACGATAAAATTCTCAAATGGGACAATCTTTGGCATAGGGGCTTCATTGGTCCCTCTATATGTCCTCTTTGCAAATCGAAGGAAGAGATCACTAACCATCTTCTAAATACCTACCACTATACCAACAAGATATGGGGCTGAGAAACTGAGATTTTCATAACCACCGATAGTGATAGGGCCTCAATTTAGACCAATATCAATAAATGGCACACTAGTATATCCCCCACCTTATTGTCCACTGGGCTTGGAATCTCATTACAGGAACCATCTATTGGGCTATCTGGAAAGAATGTAATTCTATAAATTTTAAGAAAGTAAAGCGTATAGGGGAAAACCTTCTTACAGTCATCAGATAGAGTATCTACAAAAAAGTCTCCATATCTAGGCTTTCTAGCATCCAAGGCTCCCCTATCCCTTGGAATAACTTATTCTCCTTCTTTTGGATCTTCAGTACTCCTTACAGGCCACTCTTAACCCTGAAAATGACTCCCCCAAAGCCCCCAATCACTGGTCTCCCCTAGGGAATAATGTGATAAAACTAAATTATGATAGTGTGACCAAAGGAAATCTGAGAGCATCAGGTTTTAGTGGTGTTTTCTAAACACCAAAGGAGAGATTCAATGGATCTACTTTCTGAAAATTGGAACTACCACACACAACGAGGTAAAGCTCCATGCAATGGAGCACAGTGTGGCTTCTGCCAAAGAGAAATGCTTCGGCCCATTGATTGTTGAAGGAGATTCAACGTTGGCAACTTTGGCTTCCTGCAAACTCCAACAAGGGTATGCGGTGAGCAGGGTAACAGAAAAATAGCATTTGACCAAGCTCTTAACTGTATCCATCAACACATCAAAGACCTTATTGGGATCCACTTCTAGGTGGTTAGAAGGAAAGCTAATGGCTTGGTGAACAGGCTTGCCAATGAGGGCACAACTAGCAATGACAGGTTTTAGTCCCTTACATGGAGGGATTTGGGGGAAGGTCCCCTCAATTGAGAGTGTGAGGCTATTAGTGCCAAGGATAATGAAGGAAACATTCATAATTACTCTGCCAGATGACAACAAATCTCTCAAACTCTGATGGTACATTCTCCCTAACTCCATATCATGAACCTCGCCTCTACATCAAATCCAATTATTATCCCATGGGACTTGAGATCCCTATCATGCCTCTAGCTATTGATTATTTCCACCCCAAAACTAAGCACCTGTAATATTTCATGCACCACTATGGAGGCTAAGTACACAAATTTGACCAAAATTAATGACTTAATTATCACCACCTTCCTTCTCAACCTACTCATTTATGGACTCCCTTATGAATATCCCAGGCTCGATGCTCCTACTCGTTAATCCCATCTCTATCGCCCCCCACGCTAATTCCTTCCATGCCATTGATTTCTACCCTCATCCTGGCTCTACTTGCAATATCCCTATCACCTCATTTACAAGTATGGCCCCTCGCTAAGGCAATGCTCCCTCCACTAGCCACCACAAAGTTAGGAATAGGGAATGAAAGAATTAGGCCAACATGCAGCCTAGAACTAGAGCTAAAGCAATGTCCAGGCAGGCTGCCCTCATTTATAACAACATTATCTCCTAAGAGGCTTGAGAGCACATCCTAGAGATGGACAATCAAGTCAAGGTTATTCAATGCCAAACTAATAATGAGGAAATCATTAGGGGAATTTTGATATCTAAAATGGGCCTCCTAAGGAAATTATAAAATAATAATGGAAATAATAAAATAATATTAGATTACATCATCAAATTTTAAAGGGAAAAAAGGAAAAAATACTTTTTCAACTTGTATTTCCAACTTATCTCCCTATGGGTTTACTCAAATTTCAAGCTCGAACACTCATTGGATGAAAAATTTTATTCTTCATCCAAGAGTACCCATTTTGCATACTTTTGATGGACCTTGCAACACGAAAAATGAGTTACATGAAAAACGTTATTGTAATAATTTTTTTTTTCATTTATTTCTCATTTTTCGTGTAACATGGTCCATTGAAAATATGCAACGTGGGTACTCTTTGGATGAGGAATTAAATTTTGCATTCAATGAGTACTCACACTTGAAGTTTGAGTAAACTATTAGGGAGATAAGTTGAAAATACGAGTTGCAAAAGTAGTTTTATCATTTTATTATTTTTAAATCCTTTTACCTTTTTACTCTAAAAATGGTGAAGCATCCCCCATGGTTGACATCATCATCTTGAATCCTGTTGGTTATTATAAAGTTTATTTTTTTTGTACATTTTTCTTAAGAGGCCCATTTTAGACCTCAAAATTCCTCTAATGAGATGCTCAATTTGCATGGATTCATGACCTAGGATTCACTAGGGCCATGGAGAATATTTATAGTCAAACCATCGAGCTCTCATGGTAATTAAAAACAATTTTGGGCTTGGTACTGCAGGAAAACATTCAAGCCACAAAATCCCCAGAGGATAAGCTGGACATGCTTAATGACAAGTTTACAATCTATGTGGATACTGTTCACCATAGGCACTTCCTCACCAAACACTCTCCACATTATGCCCTACTCAAAAGAAGAATGGTGATGATGCAAGTTGGAGGAGATATCATTCTCTCCATTAAGTAAGAGACGGGGGCCACTTCAACCAGTCACCCTTCTTCAGCGTGTGCTCCTTCTCGAGGAATTCTAGAGAAGTTGATCCTCCTAGAGAGGACCCCATGAACTAATTGCTATAATAAATTCTGAATCCCTTTTGTCTCGGTTATGTGCCATATGGTCCAATCCTTTTTGGCTTTTTTACACTATGTTGAAAATCATGTAATTGACAAGAGCAGGGGCCACCAAGCTCAGGTTGAAATTGTCGATAACTTTGTTACAAGCCACGGTTCTACCAAGTTTATCACCCATTTTGTATCAAATGAGGCCAATGCTCACTGGTCCAGAGCCTAGATGAATCCCATGATTTCTAAAAGCAAACATACAAGGATGAAATATATGTTTCGTAAGGGTAGAAAGCCCGAAAAATATCCTTTTTGTCGATGGTCAGGTCTAGAATATCACTTACCATATGCACTAACAAATGATTATAATCATTAGTTTAATATAATATAAAGCAATTCCAAGTTACTTACAAAAAAATATTAGTATTAATGTGATCTATCATGTAAAATATACTAATAATTAATAGTAGTGTTATATAATTAATTTTAATGTTATATAAGTGTTAATATTATATTAGTGAGATTTAATATTAAAATATTGTTCATAATAATCAATAACATTATTAACCATTACTTTAATATAGACATTAAAGTTATTATAAAACTTACTTACAATAAAACAAACTTATAAATTAAATATAGAATTAGTATGAGACATACAATTATCATTAACATTAATAATATTTAATGTTGTTGAAGGAACTTGACTTGAGTGGTATGGCACATGTTGTTTCGTATCTTCAGTTATACGAGTTCATATATTCAATGATTAATAGTATCCAATGTTAAATATTATTATATTATTAATAATATAACTAATAATATTATGAAACCTTAGTTTAATATCAAAATTAAAATTAATATAAAATTAAAGGTATTATAAACTAAATTCTCTTCAAACAAAACTACAAAACCTAATATTATCATAAACTTAATGGGTGAAAACTTGAAGCTAGGTTACAATTTTGTGAGAAATGCCCCCAAAAAATTCACAACCTCAACTTTTCAACCTAACATATATAATATATATATATATATATATATATATATATATATATATATATATATATAATATATATATATATTATATAAATATATATATTATATTTTATTTTTATTTTATATTTTTTATTTTTATTTATATTTTATTTTTATTTTATTTTTTTTTCGGCTGAACTATTATACAAACGTTTGGGCGAAATTTTGGTCATTTAGAATAATGCTTATCGTTAAATGAAATTTTTGCCAGAGTTGAAAAAGTTGGGAAAAAAATAGTTTGGCCATTTTATTTATTGACCGAACTATATTTTTGACCGAATTATTGATTCAGCCGTACAAATGTTTATATATATGACAGGCCAGACCTTGCTCCCAAGTTTTCTTCTTTGTTGATGTTGTTGTATGTTGAGTCGTTGATTTCTATGTTCTGTGGTCTGTGGGTTGTTGAGCTGAGCTGAGGCTAAGCACTATGAGGTTCGTTCTATTGCTTTTGTGGTCTGTTGAGTCGTTGATTTCTATGGTCTGTGGGATGTTGAGCTGAGTCGAAGCCGAGCATTGTGAGGTTCATTTGCTTCATTTGTAATTTAGTTTTTTTCTAGGACTGTTATGTGCATTCGTTTCATTTGTAATTTTTTTTTTTTATACATGAATGTTTTAAATTTGATTTTTTCTAATGTGTTTTTTTTGCAGGATGGTGCCAGAGGAACTTTGGTATGTTGCACTCAACGTTGGAAGCTTTCTTAGCCTCCTTGTCCACCCTCCTCATCTAGACCAGTTAAGTCATCAAAGGCTCCCTCATCTTCTTCTATCTCATAATATATTGTTAACGAATTAAGCAAACTCCAACATTACATAGAATTTCAAAACTGAACATTTTGTTTCATATTAATTATATTGTTAGTGAATTAATCCAATTCATGTCCCAACCTTTGGAAACACTTTGTCCATCTAGATTCGTATCAAATTTATTAGTAGGAGAGTACACCAAGACAAACTTCCCCTATCTCTGCGTGGATATTATTCGAAGCAATAGGAACCATAACCTCTGATACATTTGGCCACCCACATGTTCCTTCATTATGAACTAGGATGCAAATTAGCAAGTGAAAAAACCAACCCCAAAGTTCCCTACTTGTTATCAGAGAGGCAAGTTGCTTCCAACAAGCAAATAGGGAAGGGAGGGAAATAAATAATTACACCAACTATGTCTTGAGAAGCTATACCCCATTACATTGGAGCACCTCTGAGATTTGGCAAGCTTCTAGTGTATGAAATTGACTTTTGAACACCTTTTCTAAAATCATAGTGTCACAATCTATTATAAATTGCTGATACCAAAGATCATTATATTGTAGATGTTCTTCTTCTCATGCTCCTTGATAAAATTTCAAGGATTTCCTAATAGAACGATACACAACATCTCCGCCTTCCCATTTCACTAGCATTCCAACCTTTCTATTCTAGTTAGCTTATTGAGAACTTGAAATTATGAAAATATTGAGGAGGTCAATAGAACATGTTGAAGAGGAAGTGAAAACCTAAGTTTCGTTTTAGAGATTATTAAATGCATTACACTCTTCTCAATTGCACCCACAAATGATTTCAAACAATTTATTTATTTATTCTCTGTAACTATCCCACATATATGAATCATGTAAAATATATCAAAACATCACACATTATTATTATTTTGCAACAATGGCTAAAAATTTTCCAACATAATTTTTTGCAAACAAAACTAATGTACCCTAACATAGGAACATGGAAGTGGTGGACCAACACAGCCAATAGTCATATCATCACATTCAAAAAATGTTGTACTAGCACAAGTTTCAGTGAGACCATGTCCATGACCAATTTGTGCCCTAAATTAGAATGAAATATGTTTACACAGTCTATTAGTCTTAGATTGTTCTATGAGTACACTAACTTTGTCAAGATCCAGCTATAGTTACAGAAGAAGTGATTGACCCTAGGTAGGAGAAGGCTCTCTCATTAGGGAAGGCTCTCCTAAAAGTGTCAAACCAAATACGGCCATGCCTGCAAAAAGAACGAGAAATTGTCAGCTTCATTACAACTCCAAAACTGGCAGAATGTTGCACTTAAATGTTTGTTTAATAAATTAGGTTATATTCTAGATAATTTGACTAAGTCTTAACTGTGCGTTGACGGTGCTATACCCGCCAACATCAAATATCTCCCTAATATCAAGTCCCAACTAGACCTCACACCGTTTGGTGTAGGTGTCCCATTCGGTATGATGGCCCATTTGCCATTATCTTAAAGATCTGCCTCAACTCTTGCTTGTCAGCACAAGAGAGTGGTTTTATTTGTCTTCGAGAAGTGAGGTTCACGTGCTTGGTGAGTGTAAGTGTCACTTGCGTCAATGGTTATTTCATTGTCGAGGGAGAGGGTGAGAGTGAGTTCCAGGTTGATTGCGAGCAATCCCAACACTGATAAGAACACACAACACAACAGTACATGCATAACTTCTAGAGGATCAGTCCACACAGATGCAGAAGTCACAAAATACAAGGTAAGATAACATATACAACACTCAATGAATCAGTCTGAACGAGTGCAACGATTATTACATCAAGCTTCATGTGAAAGTTTTGTGTTATGTCTGGGAGAGCAGTCTACACAGGCGAGACAACGTTAACAACATATAAAACACATTTCCATTAATAGATTATGCATTAAAACAAATGAAATAGTTCAGATGTAGAAAATAGGTTAAAGCAACACGCATTACAAGTGTTAAAGGTCAATCTTACAACAGATACAATACATGTGTGAAAACATGCTTGCTTGTTAGTAGGCTTCTGAATTAAGTGAAAGTTTCAAGACACCTCATTATACCATACATAACTTACCCCGAGTGTGGGGTGTTGGAGCCACAATTTACTCCTCAAAGAAAATATTACTGACTCTCTTGGCTATGCGGGAGGATTTGAGGTGAAAAGAATTTTGCATGTATAAATGAGGGGCTATTTATAGCCAAGGGTGAAACTGACCATTGCAGTTGTTCGACTATGACCATTTGGCTTCCATGACTTTTCGACATACATGACTCTTTCTTCAGCAAGTGGGTCTCTTGGACTTTCATTTTGAATCAAATTGATTGAAAACATAGTCCATAGTGGATATGTGGGCAACACGACTCATGACATGACTCGACATGACTTGACATGACAGTGTTGGTACATTCGTGCTGCTACTGGAGTGCATGTGGAGCTACAATGTTACTAGGTGATTGATGTCTTCATGGTGTATCATAGCTTCACCTCCACATGGCGAAGGGCACAGAGTCTTCGATGGTCCTTGGTTCACTTGATGAAGCTTTAGCATGTTGTTCCTTACTTGCATGCTGGAAGGATTGATAGGCTCATTTGTTCGCGAAGGTGCATGTTCGTCCCATTCGTCTACTTTGCATGCTTCATTCATTTGTACGTTGGTGAACATTTCCTTTTGCATGTTCTCCCTTCATTCATCCCATTTTTTGTCTTTCCATGTTTGTTGGTGTACCTATACCCGCAGTCACTCATGACGAGACAACATCAAATCCAAAACCTCCTAATCTACCATGGCACATGATCATTTTGGATGTAGGTGATTGGGAGAGGCGGCAAGGTTGTGAAGCGGGATGATGGCTCCAGGCACTGCTGATGAAAACTGCGCAAGAGTCACTGAGGGATAGAGACGGGCAATCTGAGTCAATAGTGACTACCTATGAGGTTTGGCTCGATTGGGAGGAGAAATTACACAAATTTTGGGAGGGACAGTTCAGGCTGTAGGAAGGTAAGGTAGCACCTATTTCCAAAAATAAAATAGTAATATACCAATCATACAAAACAACGTAAATAAAAACAGTAATCAAAGTAAACAAAGTGAAAACAACAACAAGAAAGCAAAGCAACCAAGTCAACAAGAAAACAATCATGCAAATCAGAAAATGAAGACAAGAGAAAAAGAAAACACTACTCCTACTCCTAAGCTAATGGTGCATGGGCCGTCTCACATGAGGTGATACTTCCAATGCAACCATCGACAGATTGGTTGACCCATGTTGGTGAAGGCATGTTTCATGAACAAGAAAACTATACAAACCAACAAACAAGAATGATATAACAGTGAAGATGAACACACTCTGAGTTTACAAGGGACCACAAAATAGAGATGAGTGAATGCACATGACATCCACTCTGTGGAGCTTCCATGGTGTTGTGCTACACTGCATGCAGATGTTGAGTGTGTGCATTCTATTTACTGTGACGTGCAAGCAAATGTGAGAAATGTAGGCCACTTATGTTGTGCATGTGTGCTTGTTGTGTAAGATTCCTCCAACTCATGAGAAATCGGATCATGTAGCTTGAGTGGAGGAACTGAAATCTGGGTGTTTGGTTGACCTTCAATGCAAAGTAGAGAGTGATGCAGAGCCTTGAGTGTTTCAACAATTTCCTGACCGGAAGTGAAACCAACCTCAGGACAACGAGGGCCTGACATAACCATCAACTCGGGCTGAAGTGCCTCGATAATCTATGGGGTTTTGAATTCATTGATAGATATATCATCATAGACTAGTGTCTTGGACAGATTGATAATGGTTGAATCAAAATCGTTATCGGATGAGGAACTAGATAGATCACGACAACCAATATCAGAAAATTCAAGATGTTTGTTGGCTTCCTCATGATTTGATGAATTGGGCATAGGGTAGATGAGAAGCAAATATGTTCACCCTCTATGTTTTCAATAAAGATAAATGATAGATTGAATAGATTTTCCAAGGAAGACGTGTCCTCTCCACACTATAATGGAATACTGACACCAAAGGTGTCATGTAAATGATTGGAAGTAGAAACATCCAGAAATGGGCTTTCACAGGGGAAATCAGCAGTGGAAGAATCACAAGGGATGTCAAGATGAAATGGATGGGGCACGACTAGAAGGGAGTCATCCTTTACCGTGGGTACTCCTTTAGATTCCCGTACACACTCAACATGAATGATGGTGCAGGTTGGTTGCTTAACAGCAACTTTGTCGACAACGTGATCCTCGTCCACAATAGGTGAGGAGTCTAGAATGGTAGAACGCAAGATAGTAAAATATGGAGGATCAACAGAATGCCAGGATGGAGGTCAAGGGAAAGAGTCCATGTGACAATCAACAGGCTTGCAAGCCAAATTTGTGCAAATCTCAAGAGTAGGTGGGGTGGGAGAGTGTGACAGTTCAACAAAGGCATGTGCATGATCTCCTAGATCACTCCACAGTGGTGGAGTTGTTTGATGAGGTGAAGGTGGATAGTCACTTGTGATAGCGATTGTGCCTACCTATGATTGCAAAACTCCATCACCGAAGTGTGCTGAGCGAGGTTTGTTGTGACAAAGATACTCAAACCTTCCATAAAGAAATTCCCAATTAATTTCATCTTCAGGGAATCAATATGCAAGATTACAAAAGTGTGCGTAAAATTGATAGACAGATTCATTGGGTGCTTTTTGTAATTTCAGAATTTCTTGATCAAGTTCTTTCCAGTTAAAATGATTAAAAGCATGGTCTATCTTTGCGACCAGATGAGAAAGAGAATGAATAGATTTTTCCAATAGCGTGGCACACCAGTGCATGGGGTGCCCTCGAAGCATGTAGATGAACAACGCATAGCTCATGTATTCTTCAAAGAATCCATGTCTTTTGCATGAGCCTACAATGCCAACCACATGCCTAACCAAGGCTATGTAGCCTCCACCATCAAATTTTTTATGAGACAAGTTATCCGAGAGCTTTTCCGAGATGATGAAATTGTTTCCATAGGACATACACTCTAGAAGAGCAGCTCGATAGTTAGTCATGATAGATATGTAAAGATTCAAAATAGATATGAGGACTCCACTTGTCATCTGGCCCTCCTTCTAGCGCCAAAATGTTGACGGTGCTGGACCAGGAAACATCAGGGGATCTCCCGGTTATGAAGTCCCAACTAGGCCTCACATAGTTTGGTGTAGGAGACCCATCCAGTAGGATTGCTCGGTTGCCATTATCTTAAAGATTTGCCTCAACTCTTTCTTGTCCGGACAGGAGGGTTGTTTGCTTTATCTTCAAGAAGTGAGGTTCATGTGCGTAGTGAGTGTAAGTGTCACTTGTGTCAATGATTATTTCACTGTCTAGGGAGAGGGTGAGAGTGAGCTCCAGGTTGATTGGGAGCAGTCCCAACACTACTAGGAACACACAACACAACAGGACATGCACAACCTATGGAGGAGCAGTCCACACGGATGTAATAGTGAAAACATACAAGGTAATATAACACATACAACACTCAATGGATCAGTCCAAATGAGTGCAAAAGTTGTTACAACAAGCTTCATGTGAAAGGTATCTCTGATGTCCAGGAGAGCAGTCTACACAGGAGATACAATGTTAACAGCATACACAACACATTTCTATTGATAGATTATGCATTACTACGAATGAAATAGTTCATATGTAGAACATAGGTTAAAGAAACATGCATTACAAGTGTTAAATATGAGTCTTACAATAGATACAATACATGTGTGAAAATGTGTTGGCGTGTTAATAGGCTTTTGAAGTAAGAGAAAGTTCCAAGACACATTGTTACACCATACATCTCTAACCCTAAGTGCAGGGCATTGGAGCCACTACTTACCCCTCAAATAAAATATTACATACTCTCTTGGCTATGTGGGAGGAGTTGAGGTGAAAAGTCTTTTGCATGTACAAATGAGGGGTTATTTATAGCCAAGGGTGAAACTGACCCTTGTGGCTATTCGACTACCCTCATGACCATTTTGCTTCCATGAATTTTTGACTTGCATGAATCTTTGTTCAACAAGTGGGTCTCTTGGACTTCCACGTTACATCACATTGATTGACAACATAGCCCATAGTAGAGATGTGGGCGGCATGACTCATGACATGATAGTGCTGGTACATGCGTGCTGCTGTTGCAGTGCATGTCAAGCTACAATGCTGCTGGGTGATAGATGTCTTCATGATGTATCATAGCTTCACCTCGATGTGGTGAAGTGCACGGAGTCTTTGATGGTCCTTGGTTTGCTTGATGAAGCTTTAACACGTTGTTCCTTACATGCATGCTGGAAGGCTTGACAGGCTCATCTAGTTGTGAAGGTGCATGTTTGTCATGTTCGTTTACTTCACATGATTCATTTGTTCGTATGTTGGTGAACCTATCCTTCTGCATGTGCTCCCTTCATTCATCCCATTCTTTGTCTTGCCATTTTTGTTGGTGTACTTGTACCTACAGTCACTCATGAAGAGATGACATCAAATTCAAAACCTCCTAGTCTACCATGGCACATGATCATTTTGGATGTAGGTGACCAGGAGAGGCGACAAGGTTGTGAAGAGGGATGATGGCTTTGGGCACTGCTAATGAAAACTGTGCAAGAATCACTGAGTGATGGAGATGGGCAATCTGAGTCAACAGTGACTACCTGCAAGGCCTAGCTCGGCTGGGAGGAAAAATTGTGCAAATTTTGGGAGGGACAGTGCAGGCTACAGGAAGGCAAGGTAGGCATGCTCTGCATATTTTTCAGAATGAATGGGCAGCAAGGGCTAGATAGCCATATTTTTTCCATTTTTCAGAGGAATGGGTCGGGCTACATGATGGGTTAGTAGGAAGAAATTCGTAGTTTTTGGGAGGAACTAGCCGGGAGACTAGAAGCCAAAACTACGTAATTCCTAGAGGGAATTGGTAGTTGACTAATGGGGTCACTGGTAGCCAAAACTATGCAATTCCTAGAGGGAACTAGTAGTTGGATACTTAGTCACTAGCAGCAGAAACTACGCAATTCCTAGAGGGAACTGGTAGTCTGTTGCTACGAGCTGTTCGCAAGGAAATTGCACTAAAGTTGGGAAGCTGACCTGCTGATCAACTCTACGCAATTTCTGAGATGAGAAGCCTGCTCATGAAAACTGCACAATTTCTTGGATGAGAAGCCGGTCGACTGTCCGAATAAATGACTAGGAAAACTATGCAATTTTCAAAAGAAGATAGGGACAGGCACTTGGTGTTTGTCTAGCCTGTCTGCATAATTTCCTCAGTTATTTGAGGGAGTGAGGTTAGTGGCCTCTACACAATTTTTTAAGGGAGTCAGTCCCGAGGTGACTACTAGGTTTGATTGTCTGGGTGGTCAACATGGAAGTTGATTGAACTGCTTGCGGGCAGTGCAACTTGAAAAGACTACTTTGGTGCTTTTGTGCTATTCTGGTTGACAATTGATCGAGTCGATGGAGGGGTGATGGTCCGGTTGTCAGAGGCAAGTCTCATCATCAGGACTTCAACAAAAATGACTAAGTGTGTGAACGATTGAAAGATGCATATGTTGTCATGCAAACACACACTCACATGACTCAATGATGAAATGACTCAAACCATCCAAACACACCCGTTTAACATCAGTGACTGACGGTGCAAGTGACAACCGCAACACTCATGATTGACTGTTCATTGATCCAGACGATGCTTGTGCGATAGTGAACATGACTATATGTGTGAGAGCAATAGATGCTTTCATAGTGAACACAACAAGCACATACGAAGTGAAGACTTCGAGCATAACCAAAACATGGTCGCAAGTATGAATTAGACATTAGCATGCCAAAAATTTAATAAAATGAAGAAGAAAGGCAGATGCGAGGACTCACACAAGCTCACGTAGCCAACCTGCATGTGTGTAGTCATCAAGTGAAACTCTCAAGGGAGGTTCTGAAATTGGTGCAGGCCAAAATTTTGGAGGGTGGTTGTAGTTGTTACAACACTGTGCTCAAACCACACTAGTTATGTCTACGCTTCTTCTTGACCTATACCACTACTTTTTTTCATAACCTCGCTCAAAATATTTTTCTAGACTAGAGCCTATAGGGTAAACATATATTGGGATATGGGCATGGGAACTTCACTTATCATAACTACAAGGAATGGGAAAACATAGTAAAAGTAAGAACTGAAATCAAAATCAATTGCAAATGTTGGGCTAGATTCTACTCTTGGTGAGGAGAAAAAATTATGAAGCTGACATTCACAAACAAATTTGTGAGTTCATTCACATCAATCATCACATTTAAACCATCCATGCTCAAAGGTTCAGTAACTAGGTAGTTGTAAATAACTACAAACAGTAGAACATTTATAGGTAATTAGAACAATATAATATTAATTTATAGATATATTTTCCTACAAAAAAGTTAGCTCAAGTTTGTTTTATCTCAAGTTTGTTGGGAAGTCTATTAGGATAGTTTAATTTCCTTAAAAATGGTTTTCTTGCATTTTTTCATGAAATTTAAATGTACAAGGATTAATCTCATACCTATCAATTAATCTATATTTCATGAAATTTGAATGTATAAATATTATCCCCACACATAACAATTAATCTATATCTTATAGTTATTTTAAAAAAATTGAAATAATTAAAATATCATTGAAAGAGACATAAATAGCTTCCAAAACTTGTTCTACCTTGATTTATCTCATAGAACAATCTTTATGGTTGTTGGTAACATACTTTCCTTGCTTCTGTTGTTATATGTTCATTTATGTTTCCTTTTTCATTATGTGTAATTCACTTTGTTTCCATATTCGCTTAGAATATGGGTCTTATTAGCTTCCTAAGATGAGGCAGAATACACTTAATTGAAGGTTCTTGTACTTGCTCTTTTCAAGTAGTAGTTTCTTTTTGAGATACATCTTTTTCATTTCTATTTTATTGGGTGCATGGGATTGATGCTAATTAGAGTGTTGGATTTTTTTTTTGATTTGTTTTTGGTGTTCTAAGCTTAATATTATTGGATTATTAATTAGTGTGTTGTCATTTCTTTGTCATCTATTTTTCGTGTTTTAATTTTAATGTTACTGTGTTGCTAATTAGAGTGTTTTCGTTGCTTTGTCATCTATTTTTTGAGTTTTAATTTTTATGTTATTGGGTTGACTTGTTCTACCTTGATTTATATCGTAGAGTACAACCTTGGTGCTTCTTGGCAACATACTTTCCTTTCCTCTAATGTTATATGTTCATTTATGTTTACTTTTTCATTATGTGTAATTCACTTTGCTTCCCTATTTTCTTCGAACATGGGTCTTATCAACTTCCTAAGATGAGGCATAATACACTTAATTTAATGTTCTTGTACTTGCTATTTTCAATTAGTAGTTTATTTTTTAGATACATATTTTTCATTTCTATTTTGTTGAGTGCATGAGATTGAAGCTATTAGAGAGTTGGGATTGTTTTGTAATATACTTTTAGTGTTTTAATTTTAAGGTTATTAGGTTGCTAATTTATATTTTGCTGAGTGCATGAGATTAAAGCTAATTAGAGTGTTGGCATTTCTTTGTCATCTATTTTTCGTGTTTTAATTTTAATGTTATGGGGTTGATTTGTTGTACCTTGATTTATCTCGTAGAACAACCTTGATGCTTCTTGGTCGCATACTTTCCTTGTTTCTGTTGTTATATGTTCATTTATGTTTCTTTTTTCATTATGTATAATTCACTTTCATTCCCTAGTTCCTTGGAACATCAGGCTATTATCTTCTTAAGATGAGGTAGAATACTCTCAATTGAAGATTCTTGTACTTTCTCTTTTCAAGTAGTAGTTTCTTTTTGAAGTACATCTTTTTCATTTCTATTTTGTTGGGTGCATGAGATTGAAGCTAATTAGAGTGTTGGCATTGATTTTTCATCTATTTTTTTGTGTATTAATTTTAATGTTATTGAGTTACTAATTAGAGTGTTGGCATTGCTTTTCATCCATTTTTGGCATTTTAATTTTAATGTTAATTGGGTTGACTTGTTCTACCTTGATTTATCTTGTATAACAACCTTGATGATTCTTGGTAACATACTTTCCTTGCTTCGATTGTTATATGTTCATTTCTGTTTTCTTTTCATTATGAACATTTCACTTTGCTTCCTTATTTTCTAGGAACATGGGTCTTATCATCTTCCCAAGATGAGGCAGAATACACTTAATTGAAGGTTCTTGTACTTTCTCTTTTCAAGTAGTAGTTTATTTTTTAGATACATATTTTTCATTTCTATTTTGTGGGGTGGATGAGATTAAAGCTAATTAGAGTGTTGGCATTGCTTTGTCATCTA
This sequence comes from Pinus taeda, assembly GCA_000404065.3. NCBI lineage: Eukaryota > Viridiplantae > Streptophyta > Pinopsida > Pinales > Pinaceae > Pinus > Pinus taeda. The sequence goes on from APFE031332022.1 coordinate 60,949, forward strand.
TTTTTGGTATTTTAATTTTAATGTTACTGGGTTCTAGTTAAAGTTTTGGCATTGCTTTGTCATCTATTTTTGGTTTTTTCATTTTAATGTTATTGGGTTGACTTGTTCTACCTTGATTTATCTCATAGGACAACTTTGATGCTTCTTGCTAACATACTTTCCTTGCTTTTGTTTTTATGTGTTCATTTATGTTTCCTTTTTCATTATGTGTAATTCACTTCATGATTCCCTATTTTCTTGGAACATGTGTCTTATTAGCTTCCTAAGATTAGGCATAATACACTTAATTGAAGGTTCTTGTACTTTCTCTTTTCAAGTAGTAGTTTCTTTTCGAGATGCACCTTTTTCATTTCTATTTTGTTGGGTGCATGAGATTCAAGCTAATTAGACTGTTGACATTGCTTTGTAATCTATTTTTGGTGTTTTAATTTTAATGTTATTGGGTTCGCTTGTTCTACCTTAATTTATCTCATAGAACAACCTTGGTGCTTCTTGGTGACATACTTTCTTTGCTTTTGTTTTTATATTTTCATTTTTGTTTCCTTTTTCATTGTGTATTTCACTTTTATTCCATATTTTCTTGGAACATGGGTCTTATCATCTTCCTAAGATGAGGCAAAATACACTTAATTGAAGGTTCTTGTACTTTTTCTTTTTCAAACAGTAGTTTCTTTTTGAGATACATATTTTTCATTTCTATTTTGTTGGGTGCATGAGATTAAAGCTAATTAGAGTGTTGGCATTTATTTTTCATCTATTTTTGGTGTTTTAATTTTAATGTTAGTGTTTTAATTTCAAGAATGCAACATAGATATTAAATTTACTAGAATAAAAATGGGTCTATTTGTTTCATTTTATTTATGTTTCCTCTTTATTAACTATATTTTGGAAGAAGCGTATATCAATATACCCATTTAGGCCATATAAATAAACATGACATCATTCTAGATTAAACTAAAATAAAACTGGTCTATTATTTTTCATTTTAATTTTATAGCAAGGCATGAATAAGTGTTAAATTTCCAATAATGAAAGTAAAAATAAATTAAGAAATACTTTAAAACTTGCATGATTTGAAGCTAACTTGAATTAGAAAGATTTGTATATGTGGAATGAACATAAAATTAAATTAGTAAATAATTTAAACCTTCAGTTGATTTGAAGTCATGTTAAATGAATTAGATATTTGTAGTTGAGTTGAATTAGAGATCTCTAGTTATTTTCTTCTTGCAATTCTCCAACGATCCAACCAAGTAGAAACAACCTTTCTTGCTACCTACCCATCTGACAAATTTGTCTAAACAGTAATATTTTGCACAACCTAACAATACCTGTATAAATATATTAAATTCATTTTGTTGAATTTGGTTTTTACGAGAATCAAAAAACCCATTAAACATGGTTGAAAAATGAACATTATGCATAGAAGTTTCTTGTTATCCCAATCCATAGGATCCAGTGATTACTTATGTCCTATGCAATATGGTGACTAACAGAGTCCCCCAAAGGAAAAGAAATGTACCTGGAAGAACAACAAACAATGAATCATATCATATCGAATTGAAATAAGGCTTAGAAAAAGCTAGGAAATATGGATTCAATGGAATTGTAGTCTACACCAATTTTGAACTTGTGTGCAACCAAATGAAAGGTGCGTACCAAGTTAAAAAATAGAGGTTAAAACAAATGGATGGAGAAGCAGAAGATATTGTCAGTGAATTTCAATCATTTAGCATAAGAAATTGTGCAAATCTTAATAGGATGTCTAGTGATATATTGTATGAGGCAATTCCAATTCAATATTTGTGTGTGAAAGATGAATTAGTGTTAAGAATTTCTCCATCAATATTTATTGATAGTAATTGTAAGATATCTAGGATATGTGTGTGTGTTTTTTTAGTTATCAATGTGTCATTTTTAATGACCATGAGGTTTTTTCAATTCTATACCAAGTGTGCCCCCACTATGTAAGCACAACTTGATGAACTTGACATGTTTTAGAAAATTTTGTATATAATTTTCAAAATGTGCATGATTCAACATTTGTGTTCTTAGTGTTGAGTATATTTTAAATGAAGGGTTTTGGATTGTTACATTAATTTTCTTAATTGTTTCCATGTTTTTAAATAACAATTTTAAGATATTAAAATGCATGATGTAATTTCAAGGGTTGCATCAATTAAATGCATGAGGTAACTTCAAGGGTTATATGATCATTTTTCTGAATTCTTAATATTTTAAAATAGAAATTTCAATATTTTTAAATGTATGAGGTAACTTTAAGGGTTACAACAATTTTTTGAATTCTTGATCCTTTTTTATTTTTTTTATATGATCTTTTTAAATTTTAGCAATTTTAAAAAGAATTGTAAATGCATTAGGTGACTTTTTAAATATCATGCATCTACATATCTATAGATATCCATATCATGGATGAGCATTTTCCACATGATTCTTCGAGTTGAATTTCAATAGAGTGTCATGCATCTACTAGATCGGGATGTCGAGGTCATGGATCAAAGAGAATATCAAATGAATTGGGGGAGGTCCATCATTTAAATGATAAATAAGTAGAATCATATGTATTAAACATAAATATTGAATTTCTTTTCTAATGTTTTTTAGATGCTTTGTTCACAATGTTGTCGTGTTACGATGGTCAACATTCTCTGAGTAGTCATCAATCTCAAGGTGGTCAACATTCTCTGGGTGGTAATCAATATCATGGTAGTCATCAATCTTAGGGCCGTCAACATTCATTAGGTGGTCATCAATCTTAGGGTGGTTAGCATTCTTCGAGTGGTCAACATCATTTTGGTAAATTATATAAAAACAATTATGTTAAAACAAATTTGTACATGTAAATTAATTGTATGCACATATGTGTATACATTTCTATCTTGCATACATATATGAATACATTTGTTCACATGTTTTTATATTTATGTAATTTTATATATTGATTCATAGGGTGAAAATCTTGGTCCAAGTAGACGTAAGTGAAGCCGGATAGTTCAAGAAGAAGGCCATACACTAACTACCATTTATCCATCTGATATTCTGGATGAGATTCCTTAGGAGACAAACCTCCAATGATGCACATTACAAAGGTGAAAAACTCATTATTCTAAATTGAGGAATGATCTTGGTAGTTTCGAACTTCCTTGAAAGAGTGGAGAAAGCTTAGAAATAGTTACACACTCTCTAATCTCATTTCTTGATATTTAAGAGAAGCTTGGGCTAACCACATATTCATTTATAGATATGATGAGACATAGAAAGGAAGCAATGATGGGTCCCAATAAAAGGGTCAAGGTTAATAAAAGGGTTACAAAAGAAAATGCAAAAATCTATGTTTAATTTCAAAGAAGTGTTGAAAAGAAAGATGATCAAGGTACAATATTTCAAGCACTCTCATACAGCCAACCATTTTTATGATATGTTCCTCGCATCATATGAAAATATGCCATGGAATGATGAAGTTCCAGTTTATTTTGCAAAATTATTTTATGCAAAAACATTTTTGGGTATGAAACCTAATTATACTCACCTTCCATCTAGATATTATGGTATTGGGAAAGGTCAGTTATATGATCATAAGGGTGCATTACTTGATATTGAATTGCCTCACCCTCAACCACCTTTGGTATGCAAACCTCTTCATTTGGTAAATTTGTTGTCAGAGATGGATGCCACTTCTCAAATTAATCTATAAGGAAGGGATGCCATTATAGACAACATACAGAGTGCATTGACGGGAATTGATATCGGTCTAAATCGGCAAAGAGCAAGAGATGATGCACATGTTAATTTTGTGTATAAAATAGACGAGGAGATAGATAATATGAATATTGAGAAGCCTAAAGCATATGAAAAGGCTTGTCATAATGGTTGGAAATACCTAATTCTTCATGAAGAAGAGGGTGTGGGATCGGTATGCGTTAATGGTTAAGGTGGATATTTTAATGTAATTTGTAATGTATGTGTTAATGTCTATTCACATACATTTTGTTTTTTTTTTTTAAGATATAATCTAACATAAATGTATCATATGTTCACCCTTTGTAATTAACTCATTTGTTGAATGAAAATTTTGATAATTTCACGGTCCTAGGTTCAAGTTCCAATGAAGATATTTTGAGAGATGTTAGTTTCTTTGAAGAGTTCATGTTGATACAATTATTATTCTACTTTTATTATATAAGTATACCATGAGGACATATTTTTAAAATAAATGATTATGTATATATAATTAAATGATAACATACTATGATTCTGACCGATGTTTTGGACACAATTCCACCCTCTTCCTCCCTATTAGGAGATGTACCACAAGTATTGAATATTTCACTTATGTTTTATTATAAATTGAAGTGCAAGTTTCATTAAAAAATGAGATAGATTTATCTTACAGTTTTAAAATTTTGGGATTTTAGGTTTGGGGAGATGATTTCCATTCTCTAGGGAATTTAGTGATGGAGTCGACAATGGGGATAGGATCATCTAAACAATTTGAAAAAGTCGTGTAACAATTTTTTTAATATTGCGAGTTTATGCATAATTTTTAAGTGCAACTTAAATTTTTTAATATATACATGTATATGTATTATACAAGGCATCAAGGAAGGTGCAGTGCATGGTGAACACCAAAAGGGCACAACGGAGGGGGAATGCCATGAGGTATTGCATGGAATTTGAAACTTTTTATATATATATATATATTTTTTATGATCCTACTTTCTCATTTAATTTTAAAACATTAAAATTTAATTTTAAAGTATAAAATCTTATGTATATATGCAATTATAGATGTTGTGCAGGGCACCTATGATTCTGATGAAAGCATGAGGATGTTGATCAATAGTATATTTTAGAGAGATTCTCTTTGATGCAACTTTTTATTTGATGGTATATATATATATATATATATATATATATATATATATATATAATATATATATATTATATATATATATATATATATATATATATATAAGTGGATGAATCGTGAAAATCACGCTTACCTTGTGGCTGAGAGGCCATGACTCAGAGGCATCTAAGCCGTCAAATTCACCCAGGGATTGCACCCAGCCTGAGCCGCACTAGCGGAAACCATGCTGGATTTTTGGTACTGGCGAGACTAGAACCGGTGACCTTTTCTTATGGAGCACCTTAACAGTGTGCTCCTTCACCGACTGTTAAATCTTTTTGATTATATTATATTTACTTTTGTCATGATATAAATTTTGGATTATTTAAAGTAAAAATCTTTATTATGAATTGATGCATCTTATTATTTGACAAATTTTTATTATATATTTAATTTATGATATAAATTTTGGAAATATTTTAAAATCTTGGACTCTTTATTATGATTAAATACATTCTAGTTTTGGACTTTATGTACATTTTTCATGGTATAACTTGAATGATGTATGGTTTGATGCTTAAAACTTGATTTTACATATTTAAGTTCATGAATATGTAGCAATGAAAGTTAATTTGCATTTAGTTGGTACATTTTGCATTCAATCATTCCTATAATGTTAATATATGTTTCTTAGGTTTTGTTTAAAGTTGTTTTGTCTTGACTTATTTAAAATGAATCTATTAAAATTGCAAATTAAAAAATGTGATGTCTACGTTTTACATTTGAATGAATCTTATAATTCAATGTAGATGTCTAAAACAATGATAACTAAAAATTGTATTATAAAATATGGTATGTACATAAATTGCATTCATGTATAGAAATGTTACTATGGATGTTAGTTTATAGTTAATTTTTAATATAAAGTTGTTTGAATTCACATCTACATAAGTTAGATAAAATTGGATTATAAAACATGGCCCACAATTTGCATGATGCATGCATGGTTTGATTCTTTTAAATGTGGATGTCGGTTGATAGTTAACTTTTAATATAAAGTTGTTTGAATGCACATTTACATATGTTCGATAAAATTGCATTATAAAACTTGGCCCACAATTTGCATGATGCATGCAAGGTTTGATGCTTTTAAATGTTTTACATATTTCACATTGAATCATTCCTATAATGTTAGAAGATGATTCTTAAGGTTTTTTTTTTTTTTTTTTTTAAGTTGTTTTGTCGTGACTTATTTAAAGTGAATCTATTAAAATTGCAATTTACAAAATGTGAGCTCTAGATTTTGCATTTAAATGAATCTTATAATTCAATGTAGATGTCTAAAACAATGATAACTTAAAATTGTATTATAAAATATGGTATGTAAATTTTTTATTCATGTATATAAAGGCTACTATGGATGTCAGTTGATAGTTAACATTTAATATCAAGTTGTTTGGATGCACATTTACATAAGTTAGGTAAAATTTCAATATAAAACATGGCCCACAATTTGCATGACGTATGCATGGTTTGATGCTTTTAAATGCTTTAAATATTTTCATTTAGTTGGTACAATTTTCATTCTATCATTCCTATAATGTTAGTAGATGATTCTCATGTTTCTTTTAAGTTGTTTTGTCTCAACTTATTTAAAATGAATCTATTAAAATTACAAATTACAAAATGTGAGGTCTACATTTTGCATTTAAATGAATCTTATAATTCAATGTAGATGTATAAAACAACGATAACTTAAAATTATAATATAAAATATGGTATGTACATGTTGCATTCATGTATATAAAGGCTACTATGGATGTCGGTTAAAAGTTAAATTTAAAATAAATTTGTTTGAATGCACATTTACATAAGTTATATAAAATTGCATTATAAAACATTAAATTTACATAAGTTATATAAGCTTGAATGCCCACAATTTCCATGATGCATGGATGATTTGATGTTTTTAAACATTTTACATATAATTTAAGTTCATGAATGTGTATAAATGAAAGTAAATTTGCATTTAGTTGGTACATTTCACATTCAATCATTCTTATAATGTTATTAGATGACTTTTAGTAAATGGATCAACCAACCACAATCACAAATTAACACAACAATAACAACGTTTGGCTTAACCAACCACAATCATAAATTAAGAGAGAAATAATAGTGCAATATACATAACAAATTAATAGAGCAGTAAATCCTCAATACAAGTTTACATAACATGCAATATACATATAAATTTGTAACTCAATAAAAGACCTAATGAGTATCACTTTCATATCATCACATTATTAAGAATGTACAACTTAAGAGTGCACAAAAAGAAATGTTAACAATGTGCTTGAACTCTAAGTTCTCAAAGATGAATCCAAGTACAAGAAATTGTTGGGAAGTTCAATTTAAAAACTTCTAATGGAATGTCATCTTCAATGATCTGTTCATGGTAAAATTTTGACGTTCTCCAGTTTTTAACTTTCAATTATTTTTTGATTGAACTTCTATCAACTATATGCATGCTGCACACACCAAGTGACTATATTAACAACTTATGACATCAGGTTGATAGTATTTAAAGTAAACATTACTCTCAATTTTGTGCGTTTCTTGGAAAAAACAACGTTTTAGTATAATAGACGCTCTTTCCTATGTAAAATCGTTATTATCATAGTCTTGCAGTAACTTCATTTTTCATTCAGTGCACCACATCAAATAATACTTGACATTTTCTATGCTGTTAATTGGCACAACTACAACAAAAAAATCTACTACACAATAAAACAAGGGTAAATTCAAATCATAATTAACATGAAATTAACTAAATATCAATATGGACTTGATTTTATTATGTATTTCTAGATCTCTATATTTTAACTATTATCTATGGATACTTATATACATTGATTTTAAAATAAAACACACACATACACACACACATATATCTTTTGAAATCAATTGAAATGTTACCTTCCCTAACAAGATCAAAAAATCGATCACCTTTAGATGATACTATAGTCTCCTTTGATTCCATCTCTTTGAAGCTTGCAATTGACATTTTCCCCTTTGTATTTAGTTATGTATGTCGCTAGGGCTTTACATACATATTTTTTTCACAGACATCATTGGGTTGTGTGCCCTCTATGCAAACAAGACAAAACAAGAATATTTTCTTTTATCAATTACACACGCATTTCAGTAATCCTTTATTTTAATTGAATGCAATTTTCGAGTCCCTTTTACTATTTCAGCTTCATAAGGAATCGATCTATATACATATTTAACTCCCATATGCCAAAAAAACCTATAGCAAATTCAAAGAAGAATATAAATATGTTATTTAAAACAAAATTTACATATGTTGAAGATAATCATCCTCACACTGTTTAAACTATATAATTTATAAATGTTTAAAATTAGAAAATTAATAAAAATTATCATATATTAAAACTATATACAAGTTAATTTGTATATATGTACATACATTTATATCTCCCTTGATGGGTTTGTCTGATTGCTTAGTGCAGCATCGCACCATTGAACAACTTGTTCAGCTGAGACAAGTTTGTTTGGAGTGATTCATTTGATATCTTTGAAGTGCCTATTTTATACATGCCCTTACACCATCATGTTCTCCTCTTCCATGACTAGTCTCAAAGAAATTCCCATGATGTTTATTGTGGGTTTTTTTATGGAGATGACACAACCAAAAGAAAGGTTGTGAAGATTTGAGTTGACCTTCGCATCCATCTAACCATATACAATGTTCATTGAATTTTATTCCACGACCTTTCAATGAGACATAAATCTGATCAAAACAATGATGTTAAAAATGTGGATCATCCGTACGATAATTACTAATATAAAAGTGATATTCTCTAATAACATGTTGATTCTCACTAGTGTTTTCTATATCATCAACATTTTGTTCAGAATGTCTATATAGAATATGGACAAGCATAGATACTTGGTAAGAAGGATAATATTCACTCTGTATTTCATTTTGTACAACAAATGTGTAATTCTCTGCAACATCAATTATTTAAAAAATGGTCCCCAGTGGTAACATTTCATGGGAGTTTTTGAATTGCAAGTCTTGCCATCGATCTCTATGTGAAGCTTGGTGTACTTATAAATTTTTGTCTCAAATTTCTTCAAAAACTCTATCACAGGAATTTCTTCTTCTTGTAATTCAATCCTTTTAGCACTTGTACTATTATTTGAACTAATCGATGTATGGATATATTCATATCTCTTCCATTTCAATTTTAGGTTAAACAATGATTGATCATTTATATCAATAGAATATTTGTTGTGAAATAAAGTCAAATTTCCATAATGATCACATTTTTTACCACTAAAACATTTCTTTTGATAAAATACTTCATGACATTCTCTTTCACATAAAATTTTGGATATGAAACCATGGATAGAGGAAAGAGGAGGTGAATTTTACAAAATGTTTTACCAAAATTAAGGAAGGTGTCATAATATAATTGAAATGCCACATGATAACGACAACAACAAGTGTCACGTATAATGATAGGTTTAACATACCATGGCTTTTATTGCACATAAATGTTGACTGAGACATTAATTCCACGATTCCCTTTTATGAACTTATTGAACAACTCTATTTGAGTGGTGTCCAAGATATGTCTTTCATGTTCTTCACACTGATTTTGTGCTATTCTTCACCACATCACATCCCTTTATTTTGGTGAAATACGTGAATTTTTCATTCAATATTCATATATTATTTTTTTAACATCTTCTCCGAGTCTACATTTGTATGGTTGCCTACAAATAACTGTCCAAAAAGCGAGCTCATCATTTACATCTATTTGTAATCAAAATTTCTTATGTTTGTGGAATGCTTTTCATGAGACCCATAATATTTTTGCCATATATTTTACAAAACAATTTTATTTAGTACTTAATGAAACCACTGCCATTTGTATTTCCCTACATGAAACCATACCATTTTTCCTTCTAGATCTTCCAATTTTTTGTAGAGCACTATTTATATTTTTGAATCACATTTTCCTTCACTTTTTTATCTTTCGTTGACTTTCGAATACCAAATAGAGTTGTATCGTATTTTAATTTCTTTGATGTTAAGCGGCCTCTCAAAGTTTGAGCTTGAAATGTCACACTTTCATCTTTAAAGAACTTATCAATAATGACATTAACACGATATCATATAATATGGACAACCTTTTTATCTCCATATATGTCAGTGTCAACATTTTCTAACATCTCATCATCGATATCAATTTCATCTGTACATATGAAAATTAAATGTAAATGGGTATAAATATTCATTAAATAATAAAGTTAAAAAATAGAATTTGAATGAAATTGAAATTAATAAATATGTATAATTTCAATAATAGACATTACATACACACACACACACACATACTTAATGGTGATTCAACTTTTTCATTTGAATCACTTTCAACATCTTCAACAATATCATCAATCATTGGTTCATTATCTTTTTCACTTTGTCTTTCAACATTTTCAATCTTATCATAAATGTTATGAGGAATATCTCTCTTTGTTTACATTGCAAAATAGTTTTCAAATTAATTCATCAAATAAAAATTAAATTTCACCATACACTAGTTAAATTTTAAATATCATTTATAATATTTTCATTTGCATACCTTCTTCAACTTCTAGTTGAGATTGATTTTTCCTTTCAATATTTTCACGCTCTTCCTTCTTTCTTTTGTAATAGTTTCTCTCGTATTCTCTATGAGCCTCAATGTCTTTTGTTTGATCATATTTTCTCTTGCAATTTCTTTGATTTCCCATGATAATACAATCTATGTAGATTTTTAAAATCCAACCCAAAAAAGTCAATTTCAAAATCCTACAAAAAAAACTCATTTTCAAAAATTAGACCAAAAAGTTCACTTTAAAAATTTAGCACAAAAGAGTTGCTTTAAAAAAGACTCACTTTAAAAATGCAACCAAAAAATTTTACTAAAAAAAAAATCACTTTAAAAACTCAGTGCAAAAAGGTCACTTTAACAATTCAGCCCAAAAAACTTACTTTAAAAATCAAGCCCAAAAAACTTACTTCAAAAATTAAGCTAAAAAATCTCAATTTAAAAATTTAGTGCAAAAGTCTTACTTTAAAAATTAAGCTAAACAATCTCATTTAAAAAATTCAATCCAAAAGACTTACTTTAAAAATTAAGCCCAAAAATCTCACTCAAAACTTTTAGCCCAAAAAACTTACTTTAAAAATCAAGTCCAAAACATATCCTCCAAAAAATTCATCCCAGAAGATTTGCCTTAAAAGTTCACTCCAAATGAGGAAAGAGTGTGAAAATAATGTTTGGATTTCATTTATTTATATCATTTCGGGCGAAACATTTTTCCAGACGATCTCATCATTTCATTTTTGCGGTAGACAAAAAATATCGACACATTTTCAGCTGAACTTTTAAAAATATTTGGAAAGTAATTTAGCCTAATTATTTTTCCATTGTTTTTAACGGTCGTTGATGACAAACACAAGTTCAACCGAATGTAATTTTAATTCAGCCGAATTGTTTTAACTTGCAACTTTGCAACAACTCGGCTCTAGTCACCTTTTTCCAACTTCAAAATGCTTAAAGTCCATTAAATTTAGTGAATTTACTATTGGAACCAATACGAGAATTAGAAGAATTGAATATACTTTCACTAGATATAAAGTTTATGGAGTTATATAGAACTTTGCTAATTTTAATTAATTTTGTAAAACATTGTGTGCAAAATTTTTGAAGGTCATTATGATTCATTGAAATAAAAAAAATGCATATTCTAAAATACACTATAAAATAATATGAAAAAATTATGGTTCATTACATTGGTTTGTCTTGTGTAATGGGTAGTGTTTATATTTTTAATTTATAACTAATATGTTGAGAAATTTGATGCACAACTAAACATCTTCAAAATATGTAATTTTTTCATCTTGGTTCAATTCAAAAAATTCTATTAATTATGATGTGCATTAGTTGGTTTTGTAAATATAACGATATCGAGGTAGACTCTGTCTAGATTGTTCCGATACATTTTTTTTTCAAAAATGCCAAGTTAACAAAGAATACACTAGTGTTAAAAAACATGATGTGTTATGAATCCCTTGATTTTTAAAGAACATATAGTCAAACAATTGCTAAGATGACATATCAAATGTGAACTAAATAATTCCAAAAAATAAGTAATAGAAAGCTAATGAAATTTCTCATAAGTTATATTTTTATTGTAAAATGAGATTCTAAATAGAAAAATTTCTTTGGCTTGCCAAAAGTTGAAGGACTTCTAAAAGTGATAATTATTTTCTCAAAAAGGGCAAAAAGTGTAACCCAACTTCACATTTTCAAAACTTAATATTATTACTATACAATCTAGTAATTAAACCTAATATTATTATAAAACTAAATTAATAAACCTACTACCCTAAAATCTAAACCTATAAACCTATTGCCGTAAAACCTAAACCTAAAGTAATAATCCTAAACTTAAAACCTAAAGTAATAAACCTATACCTAAAACATAAACTATACACTAATATTCAACCATAAAGTATACAATAATTCAACCTACCATAAAGTATAACTTCATGCAACCTACCACAACCTATAATGACATTCAACCATGGTTTATTGTTTATTCAACCTACCATAACACCATTCAACTAATATACTCACAATTTCCCCTAAAGGTGAAAAGATACATTGAAGGAATAGAACATGCCTATGATGTTACTGTAGAAATGTTGCAACATAGGAAAGATAACAACCTAAAGGGTGGAGGATGGAGGGGAGGAAATGTGTTCGAGCTTACAACAATCTCACACTTGTGTCGATCCCTGTATGACATATGTTGCTTGAACCACCGCTCATGGCTAAATAAATTTTCTCCAACCATATCACTATGTCAAAATATTATATATATGTTATACTCAAGTTATAACATGAGGGTAATGAGGATATACATTAGTATTTATATATCTAATTAGTCTATAGGGCCTTGGATAGATGATGATTAGGCAGGTTGTTAAGGCACTCCTAGATGCTAAGTCATTGGTTCAATTCCCCACTTTATTCAGGTGTTATTCTTATACATGGCCATGATGTAGCCTCAACAGATAAACTTACCAAAACAAAAATTAGATATACAATTTAAATTTAATATTAAACAAATTCTTTAGTGATAATAATTTAATTTAAAATTTGGAAATATAAATTTTTTTCCCAGTAATAAATAAATGAAACATAAATATTTTAACATATTGAAATTAATATAAATTCTAATTTCTAATTTAATATATTAATATATTTTTGTTATTTAAAATATAACTTTAAAATATACTGAAAAATCCATAAAACACTCAAATTTTGTATGTTACCCAACTCGGAACTTATAATTTTAAAAACTCTTCAATTTTACACAAATTAACTGAGAAAAACAAACACGCCTTATTCTTTTCTTAAATAAAAAGAAAATTGCATTTATTTCGTGATTTGTATAAACAATAAATGTGTGTGGGGATGTAAGCAGAGGGAGGGATAGGAATAGGATGCCCATTTATCAACTGTGCGAGTAAAGAGGCAATGATCCGGGATTTATTAATATGTAAAGTTACCTTTACAATGAAGTATTGTGTATTTAATTATCATTTATATTTCAAAACATACTTCTAGGTTTGGTTTATCCGTGGTGACAAGATATTCCCTTTGCACCAATGGAAATTAATCTAGTTTTTGTTTATATTAATCTATGCTATGACTACTTTTTCTCGATATATGTCTCTGTTATTTTTAACAATCATATATATATCAAATGATCTCCCATCACACCCAAATGACAATTGTTATCAATTCTGTGAGGAACGAAAAGACAAAAAAAAAAATGCTACCTTCCACTATATTCATTCACTTTTATATATTTCTCAAAAGGAGGAAAAAATATAATTCCCTGTACTGAAAATAAAAAATAATGTTAACCAATAAGCCTAAGGAAGAAAAAAAATGAAAATGACAATAATTTGTATCTATTATAGCACAAACCTTACATTAAAAAATATTTCAAATCTCTAGAACAAAATTAACATCTGGATGGATGAATGAACCCTGATAGTATACAACCAATTTACAAAACCCAACAACCACATGTGTAGGATGGATCTAAACTTGCATGATGCCCCTTTTTTTCTATTTTTGAATCTAGTTTGGAAATCAATCGAAGAAAAATATAAAAGCCTACATATAATCCCCGGTATATAATAATGATGATACCCAATGAGGTGCATACCGTTTATGACTCTTTTATATATATATATATATATATATATTATATATATATATATAAAAGTAAAAATACTGCGAAATAAATGCTTAACTTGCATTCCCACCCCTACTGCCACACATGTCAACACTCAGGAATAATAAGAATAATTATGTAATTTACATAGCGAAGTCCTCTTCTACAACTAGTGATACCATGGGAAGAGATAGATGAGTTAGACACTTATCACTTAAATTGGATCTGTAAAGAATATTCTCTCTTTAATGAATTGTTCTCAACGAGTAGCACCACCTTCCCTGGCTCTCTAATTTTAAAAGAGTGATAGACAGGTTCTTCATTGGGGGAAAATTTCTTCGTATTGTGAATAATCACTATATAGCTCATTTATGCACTTGGAACATACTGTGCCCTGTAGCTCATGTCCCACCCTACTACAATTACCTCACCAAAGCAGTGTGCTTCCCACCTCAAAACCCAAATAAGATATGTCAATCCATGTGGAAACAGATCAGGATCTTATTCTTCTTCTTATGATAATTAGTATTAACTCTGTGGTTGGGATCTCAATGACCCATTTCCCTACTTTGAGGATCAACTCCAAAAATTCCACCCTCGGCAATGCTAAAATCAATTTCATTTACTCGGCTCAGACCTCCATACTATACCTATACATGTTTCGGAGAAAAATATCAGCCATTTCAAAAGATTCATTACAAGACAAAACAAAATATCACAATATTATTTTATTGCATATGTTATTAAATGGCAGAATTCAAAATCTAGGGTTACTTTAACAAGGTCTTCAACACTTTGGCAAAGTAGGCAAAAACACACTTGCAATTGGTTCTTGAAGAGATAAAGTGAGATATAATGGTATAATAAGCCAGGTACCAACACGAGGCATTAATAAAAATTTGCTAGATCATAAACATAATTTCTTTATTTAATGAAATATGAAACATGCGGTTAATTAATGGAAATCGTCAAATGGAAACATTTATAAAAAAAAGAATCAAGATGATATGTACCTTTTTGGAAACGAACTTAGGGTAGTTATCTGTAGGAAGGTGAGGATATGATTGGCATCCTATTTGAGATCTTTCTTGCCAAGAGTTGATGCAAAATTTTTGAGATCGGTGATTTGGACCATGGAGCTAATTCCCCTAAGACTAAAACTCAGCTGCTCCTCGATGCCCTTTTCAACAAGTTGAACCCTCCATCATAGGAACTTCTCGTGCTTGATTTTGTCACCAAAGGTCTTCTGGTAGACCTCATTGTCTTGGAAAATGTCATAGACATTGTAGCAGACGTGATGCTATTCCTTATCATATCCATACATATAAGCGACCCCATCCCAATCATGCCCAAAATCCTCTTCTAATATCTCATCCACTCTAAATCTCTTTTTCCATAGGACCATGTTCTTGAGCATAGTAAAGGCATCACTAACTCCCTTGTTGGGTGCCAGAGGGACTCCCCACAGGTAGATGTCTTATGGGGGAGAAAGGGGAGCGACATTGGTTACCTTCGCCAGAGTTTCGGTGGTGGGGACTTCTCCCTGCACCCCAGTGAGGGTTTAAATTAGTAGAGACGTTTTAGTATTTCGAGCCACAGGAGTGATTTTGGATTCCTTAACTGGAGGAGGAAAAGAGGTGAGAAACATAATTTACATACAAATACCTACTGCTTGTTCCTCTCTGTTTTAACGTAAAATCCTTAGACGTTGAACTTGAAATATTCCTCACATTCTACAATATTGGTGAAGTTTACTTAAAATACTAGTGAGAACTAGCTAAATAGTCATCACCCCCCTGTTTTGAAGGTGTGTCATCATCATCTTCACAGGTCTTGTGGGTGTGCAAGTCTCCGCGAACGACAAACGCCTTGTTGCATTTGCGACACGCAAAGGTCTTCATGTCGTGCTTGTGCTTGTAGTTACTCTACAACATTTGAAAGTCCTTGAGGGGTTTCAAATGCGGGTGGTGTATGTTGTTTCTGCAACTAGGTGTACAACAATAATAAGGGTCCCATCTCATTCAAATCAAATTTTGGAATAGTGGAAAAAATAGACAAACAAAATTCAAAAGGAGTTGAAAAAGGTAGACAATGCCTAGCTTGACTAATTTCAAAAAGGGACACCTTTGGTGTAAAATTTAAATTTCATTTATGTCTATCATTTTTAATATAAAATTCTTAAATAAAAATATTTGAAATAAAAATATCGTAAATATTTGTATCAAATATTTAAAATATATATAATTTAATTTAATTTATTATAATGAATTAATGTTAAACACCTAATTGAAAAAATTTTGTTTCCAATAATACTTATCTTAGTTTCCTTGTATAAAATTTAATGGAAATTTTGGCAAGATTTTGATAAAATTCGGTGGGAATTTTTGTAAATCCAATTTAGAGGTGTCAACCTTCAAGATTTGGGGTGCCCCAGGGGTTTTTGATGGTTCTAAATCCATTTCCACCATCAAGAAGACAATTCAAATAATCTTACTGTGAGATTTTGTGAATTGTTTTGCCGAATTCCAACCATTTTTAGTCATCCTCACAAATTTACCACCTCAATAGATGACGCCAAAAAAAAACATGATCTCCCAAATTGCCAAGAAAATGCAATTTGGTCATGCTCAGATTTTTTTTTTTTTTTTTTTTTTTGAGATGAAAATATTTATTTATATATATTATATTGTCATTTGAAGTACATATCAACAAATGTATCAGTTGACAATATTTGACAAAATGACAAAAATGTGGAGTTCTTAAACTCATAAGCAAATGCTGTGACTCTAAGTTATATTAGGATAAAATAAGGGCATATTGTACATGTTACAGATCAGTGTCAATTAACATAAATAGCCTACTTCCTCAACCAAAAACAATATATTCCTGTTGTGAATGATGGTCCTGCCATTGTATAGCAATTTGTAGCATCAGAAGGCCAATGACTCATCAGCCATGGTGATATGTACTGAATCTGATGTTGTGTGTACAACAAGCCTTTTTCTTTTGCAAGAACTCCAGAGTTAGATAGAGAAAAGCACTGTATATGTTATGACTAAAACACCATCTACCCAGGAGATAACATTGTGTTGTATTTTACAACTTTAAAGCTATCACTCCTGGGACTCCTATTTTTGCAATTTTCGCTGAAGTACCAAAATTTTGTCTGGATAGTGCGATCAATTTTAAAACAAAAGGTGTGTTGAAGAAGCAGTCTCCTGAGGAAGTATGTAGTTGATAGTTAGGAAAATTTTAGCGATTGAGAGATCTAAGAACTAACCTGTGATTGGGAAGTTTCCAACATCTAGCCAAGTATCCTTCAATTTGATAGATACATGCAGACCATCCAGCTCCAGACCTAGTGCATTCCTTGATAGAGTGTCTGCCTCATAATTTAATATTCTGCTAATATGTTGGATTGTAGGATTTTTGAGGGAACTCCAAATATTTTTGATTTGCAATAGCCTAATTTTTGGTTTTCACTAACATATTTTTTGATTTCCAATATACTCGGAAAAGCTTACAAAAGTTTCATTTTATATTTTATTATTTTTTTCTCTCTAAATAAAATTGTGTGTTCTTTTAAAATAAACATGATTCTCAACCAAAGAAACGTCTGTGACCAGTCCAATGTGGCATGCATTTCCATCAATCCCGAGAGAATTCCTATAAAATGGTCTTAATATTTTTCTTTGCCTTAATCTACCATATTAAAATTCTAAGATTTTTGAATTTAATCATTCTATATATATATAATTCTGGGTGATCGTTACTTTTATCAATGTAATTTTTAGGTAATCATTATTTTTATAGATGTGGTTTAAATATTTGGTTAAATTTCTTAAAATTTTAGTAGACATTGGATAAAATTGTATATTTTACTGGTATAGTTTATACAATCCAAGTGTTTTACATTTTTTCAAAGTTCTCAATCTATTAATATATTTAAAATACAATTTAAATAAATTACACTCTCTAATTGTATCCATTTATTCTTGAGTGTAACCATTTGAATATTCTATATGTTTTAGTTCTTTTAGGAATATTTTGAAATGAGTTTTACTTAAAATACCAACACAAATAGTTGGAATGATAGATATGAGTCTAGAGGCACTCTCTAGCTCAGTATGGTAGAGATATTGTAATATAATGTAATATCCTATAAACATTTTGACTAAAACAAAATAAAGTATATGTAGTGTATATATATATATAATATATATATATATATATATATATATATATATATATATTATATATATATATATATAATTAATAATTAAAGAAACCTAGATCCATCTTAACTCTAAATCTACCAAATAGTTAGAGGGATCAAATCTCTCGAGATACACAATCTGTTATAGTGAAAAGTGATTTGATCCCTCTAAATGCTTGGTAGATCTGGAGTTAAGATTGATCTAAACTAGTTCTTAATAGTTATAAGAATTAATTGAAATATCTTTCATATATTTGTTAAAATATGCTTATTTAAATAATGTTAATATAATGATTTTATGAGTAAAATTAATAATAATGGATTTTGAATATTTGTTTAGCTGCTTTAAAAACTCTCATATTATCATTGTGGTTAATGAGGGTTATTTTTGGGTTGATTCTATTTGAAATTTGATAGGGATTTGATGACATGGTAAGTTCGAGGTGTGTAATTATCATCATCTAAGTGCTCAAGAAATTTTTAGATAAAAAACATTTTTTTACATAACTAAAACCACAATCTCACAAGCTAATACATCTAATAATTAAACAATACCTATTTTTGAGAGTCTCACCCAAAATTGTATTCCTGCCAAAAAAACCAATACATTTAGGAATTAAACTACATCTATTTTATATTTCATATTGTCATAAATTATGACTCTAACATTTTAGAAGAACTTTTGATTTAATCTTAAATATGAGCCAATTTACCTTAAATTGAGATGTATATTGAAGAGTTGATTCTCATCCACTAAACCATGCCTAAGGAAAGGGGAAAGTGAAAGTTTGACAAATTGACATTATATTTGATATTGTCATAAAATATAACTTCAAAATTCTAATACAAATTTTCATTTAATCTGAAATGTGAACTAATTTATCTCAAAATGGTATAGAATAACCCATGTAATTAGGGAAATGAATTGTAAATGAATTGTTCACCAAACCACTCAAGCTAATATCCTTTGACTAGTTACAACATGTCTCCATAGATCCTTTGACTAGTTACAACATGTCTCCAAAGATCCTTTAACTAGTTACAACATGTCTCCACAGACTTGAACCCAACTAGTTACAACATGTGCCTAGAGACTTGAACCCACACAATTAGGGAAATGAATTGTTCACCAAACGACTTGAGCTAAGATCCTTTGACTAGCTACAACATCTCTCTAGAGATCCTTTGACTAGTTAAGACATGTCTCCAAAAACTTGAAATCAAACAACTTCAACTAAGATTATATGACTAGTTACAACATGTCTCCAGAGACTTTAACTCACATAATTAGGGGAATGTTCACCAAATCACTGGAGCTAAGATCCTTTTACTAGTTGTAACATGTATCCAAATACTTGATCCCATACAATTAGGGAAACCACTTGAGCTAAGATCCTTTGACTAGTTACAACATTTGTCAAGAGACATGAACCCACATAATTAGGGAAACAAATTGTTCATCAAACCACTAAAGATAAGATCCTTTAACTATTTAAAAGGAGGACATGGGAGTGGGTTAACATGGTCTCTATAAGACAAGGACATGAGGGTGGATCGTGATCTAGTTTTTCTTAAAAGGAGGACACGACGGTGGGATTTGATCCACTTACGTTTTCGACCATTGCCTCAAGGTGTCCCCATGATTCTAGGGAAGCTCTCATGTGAATTGAACCTTTCCCAATGGTGAAAAAATCCTAGCTTTCCACCATTAGATCAAAGCCCTTTGGGTTATACTTAAAATGAGGACATGGGTTTAGGGCTCTGATCCTCTTATGTGTGCATGGGTCATGAAATGATTTAATATGGTCTCTACGGATGCAACCACTTATTTGACCACTACCTCAATGTGCCCAATGACTTAATGGAAGCCCTCATGAGAATTGAAACTTGCCTAGTGGTGAAAATCTTTAAAATGAAAGACATGAAATAGGCATTGATCCACATATGTGTGCACTGATCACCAAAATAATATTGTAAAAAACCTAGTAATTGAATGTCAAGGTAAAAGTGAAATTTTATCAAAATTGAAAAATATTGGGGGTTTACATTTGTTATTATATCAGCATGTGTGTTTATTTTAGAATAGATTTTTTAGAATTTTCTTTTAATTATCAATAAGAAATCGGTGGATGGTAGAGATGTATTCTAGATTTCGGCCCTTGGTTTTGGGAAAAATAAGGCCTATTCATGAAGCCATGGAACCCATCATTCGATCCCTTTACAGCAGTGATAACCTCAGCACCAGTTTGGGTGAGATTGCCAAGCCTACCCCTGCATCTCTAGAATCTCTCCTCGCTAAAAGCCATCGGAAATGCAATTGGGAAATTTTACTGCAGGTGCCCAGAAACAGAGGAGTATGCCAGAACCACCTATGCACGCATCTGTGTGGAAATGGATTTCAGCGCCGGATTCCCAGCTGAAATAAACCTAACAAGTAAAGACTATGTGTGGAACCAGAAGCTTGATTATGAAAGTGTCCTCTTCAGATGTCGATCGTGCTTTGAGACGGGGCATCTAGCAAAAAATTGCCCAAAAGCCTCTGAGAAAAATTTTGCTAGAAAAAACCACCACAGATCTACATGGTGGGAAGGAGCACAAAAAGAACACTACACTATCATCAAAGAAGATTATTCTAGAGAAAACTCTGAGTCACAAGAAATCAAGGAAGAAGGAAACAACTCTCAAAGCAAGCAAGGAGAAAGCCCGCCCCAACAAATCAACAGTTATGAGGATTTGAATACCGCAGAAAATAAATCTTCATTTAACAGCAAACCAGATCTCCTAAACCAAATTTCTCCGACTATAGATCGCGAAGCTAAGACACCAATGTCCCAAGAACCAGAAGAGAGGAAGGAGATGCAAGACAAAGGAAGTTGGAAGACCTTAGAGAAAAGAAAGAAAGCTACAACACCAATCTCGCCAAGAAAGACGAGGAGCCAGACAAGTAAAAATTAAGAAAATTGTAGGTCCGATAGACCAATTTGGTCTCAGTGGACGTTAACCATCATCATCATCATCATCATCATTAACCTCTATGAAATATTTAGGATATTCTTAGTATTATACACAAATCAAAGGTTGAGATTTATTGCCAAAGTAGCTATGTTCTTTTTTTTCTCCTTTAATTAAATTGATTAATCAAAAAATTGTGATATGAACAAGTTCATATTGGGTGATTTATATTGATGAGCCATGGTAATGACCCATGGTATTATAAAAAAGCCTATATATAAATTAAGAATCTCCATAGTAAATTGGGGATAAATATCCATGATTAAAAATACTTATTATGAACTGAGATGTATCATTAATTAAATCTTTTGACACTTTCTAATAGATTTATGCTTATAAACATTTGCCATACATTTATTTTATATAGTTTCCCTAGTATATACATATAATTTAAAAATTAACTTTTTAATTTAAATAAGGAGAAATATTATATATTTATAAAATAAAGTTCTAATAAAAATGTTTCTATTCATAGTGATTATTACAGGTCATTTTGTCACATTAACTCAAATGATCGGGAAACCAAATCAATCAATATCCTTGACACCTTGTCATTATTCCTTTGCAAAGCCTAAAGCATGACTTCTCCAAAAATTCGAAGAATTCTAGGTTTATTATTAGCTTAAAAACTCATTTTTGGACACATCATGCCATGTCTTCTATGCCACCTGCAATGGTTGCATGTTGCATAACTGAGCACCTGCACTGACCAACATAAGTTTCCTTTGCTGCAGGTGTGATGGATTTAAAATTTCAGGAAAAATAAAAATTAATTATGAAACTTCTCTTTCTAGAAGCTTCTAAGGTGGTTTTAACCATTTACTTTTGATTGAGCTCTTGAATTCCTCTCCTTGAGGTTTTATCTCTTATCCCTAGAGCTTATCCTCCCTCATAAGTGTATCTAAGTCCTATAAATTTATTGCCTCCCATAGTGTCTGGGTTGGCTTTTGAGATTCTTAGGTATGCCCTAATGCTGCTGCTTTAAACCTAAGGATCCATTACCATCCTTGAGTTATGATTGAAATATTGATTTGTGGCTAAGGAAAGACAAGTTTGTGAAGACATCTACATTGTCAAGAACTTCAAAAGGGTTGTAATCTTCTCTTACATTTCATTAATACAAAAAGCTTTGTCTTCCTATACTTTTGTCTATTTGATGCTTATGCATTTCAATGCCGACTTGACTCATTCATTAGAGATATTAGTCTATGCTATGTATGTCTTGTAGTTCTCTTCCTTGTTTTAATTCTTTTGCAGGTCCCATTTATAGTAATTGGAGTTGGAGCTAAAGTTTACAAGCCAAGAGAAGAGGTGGAATTGTGCTACATTCTAGATAGACCTTTCCTCCACTTTCTAATTTCTGTAAGGGTTCAAACATTATCTTTTTTGGTTCCTATTGTTTCTAGATCATACCACTAGATCTAGGGGATTCAGTTATGTTCGTAGAAGAGAATTTTCCACATAACACTTATGATCAAATGTTCAAGTAATAAATATTTAAATGATATAATATTAAAAATCGATAAAAATAATTCAATTGTATTTTTAATGAAAATTCTCATCACTACGTCTTGTAAAATAGAAGTTTTATAGTTACCTCATTGGCATATATGGGTTGGATTATGTCCTCTGAATTTTACTTTGAATCTTATGTAATAATTCTAAGAGTACAATAATTTGTCATGATGATCATCATCATATTATTAACCACTATAATTTCGTATCATAGTTTCCTATAAAAGGTAGTTTACATGGTTGCTTAATGAAATGTGCATACTTGAGTGATTATAGAATAATGAATTAAAATAGTCATCTTGCCTGATTAAGGAATGACATAAAATATTGACGATGAAAATATGTCACAAGTGCATGCAAGAAATAATGTAAGGTCATGTGAAAATAGTTTAATTATTTTTAAATGGTAAAAATATCGCTGTACTACATCATGAGAAAAAATGTTCATTCTTTAACAATAGTGAAGGCCCATATTTATATTTTTTATGGTTCAGTTTCACCAAAAGTCATGCGCTTTCATCATACGTCTAATACTATGGGTAAATAACATGGGTTACAAAAACCATAGTTGAATATAATAAATCAATATGGTAAAAGCTAACAAATACTTGTATATGGTAAAAGCTAATTGTGTGATTAGATTTTATTTCGGTTTTTTCCACTTGAATTCCATGGATGGATACCATGGTTTACCAAACCCATGGACGTGGAAACCACCAATAGTAGAAAAAATAATTGACCATGGTGATTTGATGGAAAAGGTGGATTACCACCAATTTCCACTCAAATCAATCCTCCCTCCTTAGGAATCAAGGATTCCCATTACATTGAATTCCCACATTATATGGGGAAACTTCTAGTAAAATTGTCCCTAGGTGAGTCACTTTCCTTAGTGTAGGAGCTTCCCTGCTTTGATAACCTGATAAGGCTAGATCGTCTATTGGTGAGTGCCCTTAACTTGTGTTTTCAAAATCTGATAAATGGTTTCCTATTCCATGTAGTCAAAGTTTAGCTCTATTGGCGTCAATTTATCTACTATATCTGATGTGTCCAATGATAGTGAAAATTATGGCCAAAGGAGGTCTAAGATCAACAATATGTGTAAGCCAAGGAAGTGAGGAATACTTAGCTCAAAAGTATTATCACTTACAACCTTGGTGAGGTTTTAATTTCCTTAGAGAAATGGATGGAGGTTATGATGCATTCCTATAATATGATCCTTTTGAAAATGTCGTTAAACCTTATCTTTTACTTGAAACTTATGTGGAAATCAGTGTTGATCATTGTGGTACATTTTTTTTTCATTGAATATCTATAAAAAAGCATGGACCTATTGGAAGATGTGTTGAATCCTCTCAATGAATTTGGTGGCTTTTTCGGCCATAGATTAAGCATGGGAATATTTTATCTATGTGGATGGAAGGGTTAGTGCCACATCAATTGAACCCAATGGTTGAAATCTCAGACCCACCTAAAAGGGTTATTATTGGTTGAGCTATGGACAACTCTATTGTAACTATATTAAAAAAAGGGGCTATTTTTATCCCATGTGTATCGATGTTGGAGTTGTACATGCACAACTATGCATGATGAACCTATTGACAACCTTGGTCTAGCCATTAGTTTGGGATGGAAGGAATTAGATTTGGTAAGATTGATGTCCATTAGAATCTAGAGGATTTAACAAAATGTGCTTAGGAACCTACCATCCAAATATGGTATGGTGGTTTATGGTATCGCAAAATTTACTTATTGATGGTGTGGATCCCACCGACATACATGGGATCTCCCTAATATGAAGTCCCAATTAGACCTCACATCATTTGGTATAGGAGTCCCATCCAGAAATAAGACCCGAATGCCATTTACTTAAAGATTTGCCTTGGCTTGAGAAATTAGCATAAGAAAGTAGCACACATGTACTTTTAAATAAGCAAGCAAGTGTGCCTTATGAAGTGTTCAATTCTAGAATGTACCAATGTTCTTTCACTAGAAGGGAATAAAGTGAGACTTTAGGAGAAAATTAATAGTACTAATCTAATAAATACACACAAACATATATATATGGAAGAATTGTTAGTCATCAAGTGAAATAGTTCGCATAGATGCAACGATCATTAAAACAAGTACAACACAAATTCAGTAGGATGAGCACCAAAGCCACTGAAATAGTTCAATTTATTTAGTACATATAAATGTGAACATATACCACAAACATCCAATAATAGTCTCAAAACATTCACGATATACACATGAAAATTTGTTGGCCCAATAGGCTTCAAATATTAGGAAAAAGTTCCAAGATACATCAATACAATGAATGCCGCTAGCTATAATAGTGGAGCATTAGAACCAGCACTTGTTCCCTGAAAGAAATATCTTTATCTCTCTAATGCCTTGTGGGAGAAGCCAAGGTGAAAATTCCTTTCTTCGAATAACGAGGCTTATTTTATAACTAGAGGCATGACCTTTCTTATCCCCATGAATCTTGAACTTCCTACATGAATTTTCAACTTCTAATGACCTTTCAAATTTTAAATAACTTTTGAACTTCTATATGACTCTTGGAATTATACATGTGACTCTTTTGTCCTCGTATTAATCTTGGACTTTCACATATTTACATTTACAATAATTACGTCATCATTTCCATATCACCATGTGGTGACGTCATGACAAGTAAATGACATTGATGATTTGGACCCATACTGACTTGTGACATGGATTTTCTTAAGAGGTAAAAATGCTGCCATTTGTGTCTTTAACACTTGATGCATATTTATGATTGTTTTTTC
The DNA here is from genome assembly GCA_000404065.3 of Pinus taeda. Classification (NCBI taxonomy): domain Eukaryota; kingdom Viridiplantae; phylum Streptophyta; class Pinopsida; order Pinales; family Pinaceae; genus Pinus; species Pinus taeda. Next base: position 86,696 of record APFE031332022.1, read on the forward strand.
CTTCTTCCCTCCAAAGGGTCTTGAGATCATATGGAGTCTTTATGAATCACTTTGATCATCAAATCCAATGTTCTTTCACTTTTCGTAATCGATGTTCTCTTTTATTTAAATGTTTCCTTGGGCTACTTCCTTTGAAAAATATCCTCATGCATCCTTACCATTTTTTTCTATAAGCACCTTCAAGTAATATCACTCATGGAAAGAAAACATTAGCCCAAAAATCTCCTATTATATCATGTTTCATGCAATCGTTATTACTATGAATCAACAATGCAGTCAAAAAATAAATAGTGGGATTTTGGGCATAGGGCACACTGACAAGAGACAAGGGGTTGTGTGTTGGCCACTAAGGACACACTATGAGCTTTGATGAGAAAAGAAGTCCTAATGGAGGCTGTAGGGTGAAATTACAAGAGGCAAGGGTGCTCATTGTTTAATGTTGATGCATTATGCACTCAATTGGGAAGGCTTAAGGCATATGGAGGGTGTAGGGCACACTATAAAGGATCAAGGAAGGTTTGAATGACCATAATTGGTGTGTTGTGTACTCGGCTAGGAGAGAGGTAAAGTCTAGCCTAGTTTAAAACAATAAAGGGTCTTGATGTTTGAGAGTGTGTTATGCGTTGGAGAAAGAGGTAGAGCTTAGCTTCGGAATAGGGTGCAATATAAACAAACAAGCAGGGTATGAATAAAAATTGAGATTGCACAGTGTGCTCTCCCTAGCCTAGTGGGAAGGCTTGCAAAGTTTGAAAAATTGTCTAAGTCTAGGAAATGAAACATGGAAAAACACAATTAGTTCAAAGTAAAATTGAGTCCGACACATACCAACTCATTAGTAAAACTTACATATGACCAAATAATATGAATTATACATTACAAAACTTGTTTACAAACACTCTCCAAGAAAAACAGACAAAGTGTGTGCAATTGCAGCCAAAAGTGTCATTTTATGACTCAAAGTGCGCTATGACTGTGAAACACATCGTAGATGTTCTCGATGACCCAATGACACTTAGGAAAGAACAAGGACATTTGAGCATGTTTAATAACATGAGATGACACTCAATGATTGAAGGAAACACTTTCTATGAAAGTGGGTAGGGTCCAAAATTCAAATGTAGCAAAATTTGGGAGTGTGTTGTAGCAGTGACAACACTTGGCGGCACACATAGAAAAATTCATCTTCTTTACCTAGGAATAGATTTCAGTAAAGGTTTAGCCCTTCAGGAAGTATTGATTCATCAATTAGATTTCCTTAGTTTCTGACTCAACCCTATTATAGGTGTATTACCCATCATTCCTTCCCTTGGTTCAACACACAAAAACTATGCCTTTCTCTTCTTCGCCCTTTATTCGTTTTAGTTATTTTAACTATTATTTAACACTTATTATTTGAATGGGGTGAAAGAGGGATCATAACTTATTTAGAGTAGAATAGGTTGTTCCTTCAGAGATAGGTATATATAACCCCTCATATAGATTCTCTCATTACATATTTTCCCATTATACTTTCTCTACTTGATTAGGCAGGCATGTTAAACACCAACTAGGTTTAACAATAAGTTGACGAGTGGAGATGATAGAATAGATGTGGGTATTATCGGTTCACTCAAGGTTTTATTATTGCATGTATCATATTTTCCATCTGGAGTTGACTTGACCTAAGGCATCTTTCCTAAACACAGAAGGAAAACTCATAAATAGCCAATCATTGTAGTTTTCTCTTTATCTGTTTCACCATATAACCCCTGAAGGCCATATACACGTTTTCACGTAGTCTTATTTTTATACAATGACCAAACCAAAAGAAACAAGACAAGACATGATATAAAAAGACAAAAAATAGACAAAAAAAAAGAAAATTGTACAAAGGAATGTAACTTAGAGCTGGTACTGAAAATAATACTTGAGATCTCGGCCATTAATGGGAAGAGCGTCAATCCTCCCATCCAAATATTTCAACTTAAGAGCATTATGGCCAAGCTTTTCTTCGACGATAAAGGGGCCAATACATAGAAATTGAAACTTCATGTATTTTCCTTTCTCTTCATGGGCTTTATCCCACTTTAATAGTAAGTCACCCACATCGAAATTCCTTGCAGATTTCTTGTCAAACCAATGCTTGATATGGTTTTGGTGCACGAAAAATATTTCTTTGGCTTTGAGCCTTTCTTCCTCAAGTTTGAGCAAGGTATCTATCCTACTTTGAACTAGGAGACATGGTTTACCTTGAGACTCTTGAGAGAGTTGTAAGGCTGAGATATACATGTTCAATGCCAACATGGCTTCTTTAACATATATAAGGAAGTATGGGGAGGTTTTAAGAGAGGGTTTGGGAGTTACACGGTTAGCCCATAGTGCATTGATCAAAGCAATGTGCCATTTCTTTTGTTAAGAGAAGATGGTTTTCTTGATTATGTGAATGAGATTTTTATTAGTTGATTATATTAAATCATTTCCTTGTGGGTAATAGTTTGGTGCATGCTTCAAAATAAGACCATTTTCTAATCCAAACTCATAAAGTTTCAGCAAGGAAAATAATTTACATTATCAGAGACAAGCGATGTCGAAATGCCAAACCTAGTTATGATATCCTTGTTCAAAAATTGGATGACTTCCTAGTCACTGACTTGCCTTAATGGAACCGCTTCACCCCACCGAGTGAAATAATCTGTTGTTATAAGGTAGAGATGTTGCTTCAACGAATGTGGAAAGGTATCACCAATAACATATAGTCCCCACTATTGGAAAGGTTCCTCGACTACTATTGGTAATAGTGGGGCAACTAACTTTTAAACTTGACCAACACATCTCTCACATGTTGGGCACTTCAAGGCATAAACATGGGAATCCTTAAAAACTGAGCCAATAATAGCCAGACCTAATTACTTTATGTGAAATTGTATCACCCGCAAAGTGTCTACCTATTGGTCCATCATGCAAATCTTTTAGTACCCTTTTTATATCCTTGGGCTCTAAGAATCTTTGTAAGACACCATTATGGTGCTTTTGAGAAAAAAATCCATGTACAAGCTGATAAGATAGATATTTAAGATGAATTTCCCTATTTTATTTATTTGTTAAATGCATTGGCAAGGTTCCATGCTCTAGATATTGTTGTATACCAGAATACCAAGACATGGTTTAACTAGTTAGAGGAACTTGCTAAACATTGTACATTTCTATTTCCTATTCCCATCCTAAAATATCTTCTTCTAGAGAATCCCTTTCTTACGTTGTGAGTTGACAGAGGTCATATCCCTTAATAGTATGAGCGGGCTTGAACTCAAGATGATATTTATGTAGGTAGGTCATCCAGTTCACCCTTTTCTCACCTAGCTTTTGTTGCAAAAAATGTGTTTTGATTGCTAGATGGGGCACATATATAATCGTGTGAGATTTAAAGAGATATGGCCTAAAATGATTTACCACCTTATATACTACATAGGCTTGTTTATCAATGGTGAGGTAATTTAAATATGAACCTTGTAATCTAATACTCATAAAAGATATAGGCCATTCATTTCCTTCATTATCCTTTTGGGTTACTATGACCATGATAGATGAATTAGAAGCAAATATATATAACAAGAAATTCTTGCCAAAATCTAGACTATATAATGCAAGAGTGTCAACGATAGCTTAATTAATACGAGAAAAAGAAGCTTTCTCCCTTTTAGCCCATTTCTAAATTTCATCTTTCTTTTTCATATCATGCAGGGGAATTGACGATGCATGCATAATTAGAGATGAACTTACGCTATAAATTAATCTTCCCCTAGAAAGATTGTATTTCTTTCTTATTCACAAGAAAAGGGATTTGAGCTACAATTTTGACCCTTTCTAAATCAACCTTGAGTCTGATTTTACGAGTTATGTATCTTAAGAGAGCACCTTCTATGACACCTAAGATTCTCTTCTTGGTATTCAAAGAAATCCCATACTTGTGACATCGCTTGCATATTTTATTTAGATGACACACATGGTCTAATCTCTTCTTTGAAAATACATTTACATAATCTAAGTAGATTACTACACTTTTTCCATTTAGGACATGGAAAGTGATGCCCAACTGTATGATTCGTCCATCAGTTTTATCCTATTTTTCATTAATTTTATTGGCAAGAGATAAAGGCATCGCATTTGGAGATGCACTAGAATCAAGCAAACAATTATGGATATTATAATTGAATATTTCAAATGTTATGAGAAAATGGGGATAAAGAGTGTTAGTATCTAAATTTACATCATTAACTACAGATTTGAGAATACTAAGAGACTTACTGAACACCATTTGAGAAGCAGAGGCTTTGTCACTTGACGGAGGTTGTGATAAGAATGCTTGGACAGTAAACTCACAATGGCCTATTATCTTCACAATCTCAAGGATTGAAATATTTCTAGAGTCTCCATTCATATCCTCAATGATGTTATAATCAAGACTTTCATTCTTGAAAGGAAGTGTTGAAGTATTTAAAGGTATAACTTTATTAGAAACTTCCATAGTAATGGAGTTATTCTTATTACTTGCATAAGTTTTCTTGGAAGAAGGAGCACTTCCAGACTTGTTTTGAGTACTCTGAGCAGGATTACTTGGTAGTAGAATCCTTCTCAATAATTGTTTCTTCAACTCTTGCTCATAAATTCATCCCATTAAGACTTTGTTGTATGCTCAAAAAATTGGAAATTTTTCTTAGGATTTGGTTGTCTTTATTTGACTAAATTAATTTGAATTTTGAAAAGAATATTATGTCAAGCATTTTTTAAAGTGATTTGAGTTATAAGACATATTTAAACTTTTTTATTGGTGAGATATCATGAGGTTTTGGGATTATCAATAGTCTTCTCAAACAGTAACTAAACACTAAATAAAGCTTCATAAGCATCGATATTGTAGTTCTCGATTTGGGAGCACTATGAAAATAATTTCCAGCACATACAAGTGCGCTACAAAAAAGGGAAACCCTAACTTCCTATTTGATAAATAAAATGTTTAAATTGAAGTTTTTTAAAGTTTAAAATCTTGGGATAAGTTATATTATGATGAAATATGAAATCAGTAAACGTTTTGAAGGTGCGATTTTTTTTAAAAAGGAAGTTAGATTGTGTAAGTTAGTGTTGAGACACGTGAATCTCCAACAAAGCAGTCAAATTCTATTTTTCAACATTTGAGTTATTCTTTTTCCATTTTCCAGTGTATTTGTTAGAAAGAACCCTGCCATCATCTGAAAAATGGGGAAGAGTGGAAATGTAAAGTGTTATGAGCCTAATGGGATGTCGATGCCTCGAAAATCGCTGCAACAACACTTGGGGATAACCACCCGGTCCGGACTTTAAAGCAGCTCCTTTTTCATTTGGTGTGGTGGCTCCGACTGGTTTAACTAGGTCCAATTACCTTCTCCCTATCGCTATTGGTTTATTATATATCTTTATTTACCAATAGACAGGGATATCCGATCACTTCTTCTTGCCAAGCAGGCAAGAGAATGATCCTTAAGGTGATTTGGGTTCAGCCAAACCATAACTAAAGTTTTGCCTCTTCAAGAAGAGGACTTAAAAGAATATAGAAATTACTCTAAATGAAAGTTTATTCCATAATACAAGCAAAAGAAACTAATCTAAATTCTATCTTAATTAGGCAAATATAGATCTAACCCAACTAAGAGAAAGATAATTAAAATATTGGGATTTAAACATCTCTTGCTTATAATGAATATCAAGTTAATGAAGAAATATGTGATGCGAATCATCCGATACGGCGATGTGTCATTTTCAAAGCGAGCTTGGGTAACCACTATGGTAAGAAAGCAGTTAATGACAAATTTGCAGCATATTTAAATCATTTTGATTTCTCATATATTCCAGTTTTAAATATATGATTCCATAATTAAAAATGGAATTCAAGACCTCTCTATCTTCATATTTAAATTTTATTATCTTGGACTTGGTCTTGATTCTGGACAATTTATAAAATCATGGAATTTATATGAAACTAATAATATTTTGAGAAACAGTCAGTACTGCGAATTCTCATTCTCATTTCTGATGCATTTGTTTTCTTTTGAACACTAAACATTCCATTTTTACATTTTACTGCTCGCTTTAGTGTAAATAAAATAAATAATGATTTTGGGTCACAGGATTTTGGTTAGTTTGACTTCTTGATGTTTTTTAATGTTAATTAAAATAAGGAGTCAGCTAGTTTGGAGAAATTGATACCTTTCAGGTAAGATAAAAAAGAATTATCCAATGTTAAGATTCATTTACCCACTTTCATTAATTATCATTTTGTTAATTTAGTTTCATTTTTGTTTTTAGATTATGCTGATATAAAAATCTGTTTTGCAGCTCTTCATAAAAGCTTTCAATTTTTCCCCAGATCATATTTTTGATGTCTATACTCTTCTCCTGGCTTTATTTCAAGAAGCAGCGATAATCTTGATTGAAACAACTACACCAGGAAGTTTCTGAACCTTTAGTTTGTTTCTTTAAGCATTCCTTTTATTATAAAATGATTAAGATGATGCTTTGAAACAAGAAGAATGATATCATACAAAAAGTTTTCATTGTGGCTGAATTTTATCGTCACTACTATCCAAAAAGCTTAAAACACTTACAACCCTTCCAGGTGTGATGTTTCTAAAACCTCGACATAAGAAGAAATGTTTACACGATTATTTTATTTTTCTTCATATTATTGAGACAATGGCATAACCATTCTTGTTAGAGTTTGTATTTCAAAACTTGGATTTTCTTTTCACTTTTCAATTTTTATTTTTGTTTGGTGATTTCTTTCACATTTTAGCGTAAGAATTCTTTTCCTTTGGTTTTCAGTTTTGATTTTGGTGAATTTTCCATGATTTATATGGAAGGCCTACTTGTTACCTAACAATGGTCAGCATACATGGAGAAAAATTGTTAATAGCCACCTATTAGCTTTTTCTTAAATCTCTTAGTAAAGTTGTATTTTCTTATTATAATGGTAGACATACTTAAAGAAGAGACCACCAATCAAAAGAAGTTGGCAAAGTATCATAAAATCTGGAAATTTTCTTTTTCATCAAAATTGTAATCATTTTGAGATTTCAATATTTTATTAAGATCTTTCAAAATTATATTATCAGTCAAGAAAGGTTATTTTCAACGAAGTAAAGACACTTTACAGCAAGGCGCCTAAATTGTCATTCTTAACTCTTAAGGAGTCAATGATTCTCCCCGTCCCAAAAAGTCTTATTTTTCTAGAGTGTGATCCAGAAATATATTTAAACTTGAAAGATAAGAGGTCTCATCATGAGCCTGCTTATCATGATCATAGGGGAAAATAGGCTGACATTACCAACACTGCTAACCAAACCAGGGTAATGGCTTGTGATTGCAAACAATTTTAAGACAAGGGGTCTCATCACGAGCCAACTTGTTCAGTCCAATTATAACCAGTGAATGGCATTCTCAACTATCTAGCCACCAAACCAGGACAATGACTTTTAAGATTTATAACAAAAAAAAAAAACATATATAAATGGATTTATCTCTAGGTCAATAATTCTTAAAGAGATGGGATTCTGAATCATTGATGATTAAAAGGTAATCTTGTCAAGACTATAGACATTTGCTGGCAGCAGTGGCTCTACATGTGATAAATGAGTATATTTTAAAAATCCAAGTTGTAAAGTGACCCCTGCTTTATCTCTGCAACTAGTTAAAGACTAATATAGAGTTTTGAAATATTTTAATTTATGAGGAATTTTAAGAAAATTTACAGTTAGATGATTTTGGCTTTTATTCAGATTAATGAACCTAGTCGAACATTTCAAACATAATTCTCTCTTCTTTAATTATTTTTACTTTAATTTTAGGAAAATCTCATTCATATCAAACAAAGATAACTGGTTCTTCTCCCTTGTGTCGCCATTGTTGTGGTGAAAACACAACCCCCCATTATTGATTTTCTCAACTCAAATAATGGGGACCCTTTCTATAAAATTTTTGGCTAAACAGCTTTTTGGATTTTTATTTAGTTGATTGGCCTATGCTTTTATTAATTTTTAATTTTCTTTAGATTCTTGTTTCGATTTCTTTGTTAAAATCGTTTTTTTATAAGCTTCCCATTGACGCTTGTTTTGCCTAATTTGGTCAACTCGTTTGAAAATGGTACTCCTTTGAAGTCTCATCATTTATTTAGCCTGGGTTAAAAATGCATAAAATGTACAATATTACATTTTGTAAATAAATTAGTTCAATAATGCATTCATTTTAAATATTAACCCGTAGTGAGTTTTTACTAACATTTTTCCATTTCTAGTTATGTAGCCAAATCATGAAACATCAGGATTTTAGTAATTTATTCTAATTTTCAAAATAGATCAGTAATCTCGAAAACCCAAACATCCAAGTCGCTGTAGTTTATTTTTATTATTTTTATTTATTTTTCAAGTGGTTGTAGTTCAGATAATTTCACAACTTAACTAAATTTTATTAAAATAAAATCAAAATAAAAATTGATATTAAATCTTAATTAAATTAAATTAAATTAATATATAATTAATTAATTAAATTAAATTTAATATATAAATAAATATATATAAAAACTTATTTCGCAATTGGGACTTTTCAATCGCATCAGAGCTTTTGCATTATGACAAGTTTTAAAAACCCCGATACATGAATACCCCCGATCGCCGATAAGCATAAGTCAAAGGGCATTTACCAAATGTTAATAATACAATCGTTTGGCATTTTAAACTCACTCATACGTGAGTGGAACAAATAAAATGGGAGTGGCAAGTTAATTTAGTTTAATATTAAAATAAAATTTTATTTTTATTTTTTACCCGATTGGATGATCAGCAATCAGAGCTCTCAAATGTAACAAGTTTTATGCCCTCGACACCACACTTCCTCCGATCCGATAAGTCAATGTTTGACTTTCATGATAATATCTCCATTCATTGTTTTAAAAAGGCTTATGTGTTAACTTATGGTGATAATAGTAATAACTTGAAATTAGTTTAAATATTTTATATATTAGATTTTAAATTAAATTAATTAATTAATATTTAGAATTTAATTAATTTAATTTAATTTATTTGATTAATGTTAGTGAGTGTATGAAATAATTAATTATATTAGTTAGGTTAGATTAATTTTAGTTAATAAATAGTTTTGTTAAATGAATGGTTTAATTCATAATTAATAATTAATTTAGAATTAATTATTAAATAATTATAATTCTAATTTAGGATTAGATTTTTAATTAAAAATTTTGATTTTTAGCCCAGCAATAGAAATTCCAGATTTATATCAGATTTGACTCATCAACTTTGAAAACTCATAGAATGAGTTTTACTCGGCCAAATGAGGCCCAAGACAGCTCATTGGAAAGATAAAAATCAAGGAGAACATTTCTGAGGACGTTTCATTAACAGATTTGGTAATTTATTGGGTCGAAAATCAGGTAGAAGATCAAGCTCCGAATTTCTAAAACAAAGTCAATTTTTTGAGTTATTTTCTGCATTTTCATTTGTCCAAGCCTCTTCTATTTGCAGATCCATTTGTCAATAATATCCTTGGCCAATTAAATCATCTCGGGCATCAAGAGAAAGCTTATATTTTATTTTCAATGATTTATTTAAAGAGAATTTGATTAGATTTTATTTAAATGCCAGCAATGCCATTTTGATTTTATTATTGCATTTTAATTTATTTTGATTTCTTCTTCCAAGAAAACAATAGAAGAGATATGGAGAAAAAGATTTCAATCAATGAGAATACTCTAGAAATTAAAGATTGGAATTTTAAACAAATAAAATTGGATTTGGCAGATTTCTCTCCAACAAACTCTCCTCTCCAAAATTCCTTTGCAAATAGTATAAATAATAGATTGCAGAATGTAATTAGGGGCTGCTCTCCTCTGCAATTTTAGACTTCTAGAAGCACTACCGTAATAGGAATTTAGAATTGTAGGAGGGAGGAGAGAAAATCTCAGATCTGGGGATTATTGAGGATTTTTCCTTTGTATCTTGAATCATGTATGAGGGGCAGAGTTTGCACTATTGTGGCTCTAGTTTTGAAGGCAGAAGTTCAAACAATGTAAAGGATTGTTGGAGACCAAGGTCAGAGAAATGGATGCAATAAATTGGTATTTCTAATACTACTATTTCAAATATCAATTTCATTTTTATGGTATCAGGAATGTCTCATTTTATTCATGTTTTTACACTCTTGTCAATATGGGTAATTTGTCTCAATCTTGTTATTATGTATCTCTGTTCTTATGGATTAAATTCTGATTTTTGAGTAACTACTTGCTCAGAAATCTATCTTATAAAACTGATTTATTAAATAGTAATGTGTTATCCATGGACGTGCATCTTCCAATACTCCACCCGAAGTGGTAAGACTCTTGTCTCAGGTAAAATTCAATGGTAAGAGAAATTCTTCTACTTTTAATCATGTCTTTGGATTTATTCAAAATGTTTTAAATTATGATTTTCAAGGAATTGATAAAGGCATCTTATGCAGAATTTTTATTTTCACATTTGTGGCAAAAGACAGAAATTGGTGTAGAACTCTTCTTGTTGCCTCAATTCATAGCTGGGATCAACTTTTTACAATTTTGATTTGTAAATTTGATGGCTACGATTATGAACAACTATGTGAAGAAATTGAATGACTACGAAGATTTGAAAATGAGTCCGTTAATGACTTTAATATTCGATTTCATTTGAATTATTTAAGATTTAAAGTTGGAGATAAACCTACGGAAGAAGAATCACTAGATTGGTTTGAACATATTTGCTCTCTTCCTCACATTCCTAATTCATATGAAATTAGTTCAAGATTTGCTCCATCCCCTTCTAATATAAATTAGAATTTCAATATGGCTATGCAAATAAATTGTGATGAAGTGGTTTCACAAAGCTTGGAAAATATTTCTTATCAAATACAAGAAGACAACATCAACATTTTGGAGAAAGAGCAACCTTGAAATCTGAAAGCTTCACTGAGCCGGATTCAGAAAATCAGATTGGAAATCAGCAACTACAAGCAGCAATCAAAGTAAATAATAACATGCAAGCTGCTGTACAAATTTCTGATTTTTCCATGATGAGCAAATGCCGAAATGAAAGCAACAAATAGCATTCTTCAAGAAAGCATGAGCACACAAAGGAACGATTTTGAATCTGAAATTTATAGTGAACAAAACGCACAAGAGTTCTCAAACCGAGACATTTTTAATTGCATTATTTCAGATTCACATTTTTCCCTCTATCCTGATATTTTTAATAATGGTAATTTTTCCCCTCTTTCTATTAACGATATTTTAGAATATAAAGAGGATGATCTAAATGGAATGCCAATTAATTTATATCAAGATAGAGAAACAATAATTGATCATTATTTTACCATTAATGAACATAAAAATTTTATTCCTTCTTGTTTTGATATATTGGATGAGATGGAAGGGAAATCTAGAGAATATTGTGAAGTCATTTATGATAATTACTCTAACATTGAGGATGTTGATTTATATTCCTCTCAAGAAAATCCTCATGAGAAAATTCAAATAACATCTGTGAATGAAGAACGTTTCAATTTATAAATTATCTTCATGATTTCACCATTCAAGAAAACATTCCAATTTATGATTCATATCATGATCAAGCTCTCATTCATACTCATAATTATAATTCATTTTCTAATTCACAAGTTGGTATTCGAAATTACTCAAATTCCATAATTTTTCTCAATCCTTGTGAAGAAGAAATCATTTCAAAATGATCCCAATTGTGCTGTAACATTAGTTGTAAAAATAGTGATTTCATTTTGTTTTTTCCTCACTTATTTTGTTTAAATTTAGATTTATTTTCAGAATTTATTTTTCAGATTTTTGATGCATTACGCTGCCATATTGAGCACTTTATTATCAAACGCTCAATTGATGAATTTCCTTATTGCGAAATTGAAGTTTCATGTTATAACCATGAACATCAAAAGCTGTTAACATATCAATGTCAATTGATGTTCATTTCTTATCAAAAGCTTCTATCTTCTCAAAGGTGATATAAACAAGAGAATGTATTTTTAGAAGTCTGCCAGCAATCCAATTTAATTAATAATTTCCCCTTTCATTTGAAATATTTCCATCCATTTTTCATTAATTCATTTGAAAAATATTTGGAAATTTTTCCCTCAAAGAAGATTGTTAATAGCTTAACACTTGTACATAACACTAACGAATTTTTCTAGGCCCTTGAATTTAAAAGTTCATATCCACAATCTGGCCTGTTATCTTTTCCTTTGAACATTTCCCAATCCTTAATAGAAATCCATCCAAATTTCTATGTTCCAATTCGTATTCAATTAGAAAGGAAATTTCAAGAGAAGGAGATTTTAAGTAAGATTTTAACAATAGATGTACATTCTGATTACATATTTATTTTCCTCAGTTTAGTTAGAGTTGTATTTTTATTACTAACATTTGAATTGTACATACATGTAGGAATTAAAATGAGAAAATTGTTACATTGGAAATATGACTATACCTAGTCATTTTCATGTATATGGTTAGAATAGGAGTAGAATTAATTTAGTTAGTTTGTTTTATATAGTTAATTTGTTTTTAACAATTGTGCAAATTAAAAAATAAAACAAAGCAATTAGCCCTTCTCATACATGTTCAGTGAAAACATTTTCTTCCGATCAGAAAATTTTAATTCTTTCTTTCCTTTTTAAAATTTCTTACAGCAATATCTTTGCTCTGTCTATTTTGAATAATCTCTTGATTAAATTCAATTAAAGTTGCACTTGGCATCGATTTCCTCAAAGCCACTTTTCTTCGTTTCGAGATTTCCTTCTAAGATTTTATTTCGAAAGTTATATGATAAAGGTTTTGAGGATATAAAAGCTTGATGATCCCATTATCCCATGTAATGTATGAGTGTCTGTTATAAGCTTAATTCCAATTTAATCATTAATATTCAGTCTAACCTTTCGTTGTGATCACATGAAGTCCATATTATATTCCTCAAAATTTGCTAAGGATGTCCACTCGGCTGTGTGCACACATTCAAATCTGTGTTGATATTCTTCCACAATTTGTGGCTTTATCCCATTTGGACCTTTAGTTTATTATCTGATACTGTAATGCACATCATATTCATTTACTAAAGGCATTATTGAACAGTCACTATAACATTACAGATTCTTCTCAAGTTATTCAGGATAAGCAGAGGTAATAAATTGTTTCAATTTAAAAGGGAAGGCTATTTTCATATTTATTGCCGGTAAATTTATATTTTTTGAGCATGAATAAACAGATTTTATTTAGGCTGATTGCTCACTTCGATTTAGAATAAATGATGAGATGATTTTGAACAAAGTTAAAATTTTGATAAATCCAACGAAGGATTTGAAAATTCATGAGGTAAAAACTATAGAGAATTTCCTTCCAGGTATGCATTCACAAGTTCAGTCTCATCTCTTATTAGTTTCTCTTTTCTTTAGTTTATTTTTTATTTGTGTTTTGTTTTATTTACAGGTTTTCATTTGTTTTCAAAAAACTTCAAGTAAGCAACAAACCCATTTCAAATTTGCAACAGGTTCAGAGAAATTTTGTGTGATTAATTAGAATTTAAGCATTTTTTAGCTTTGCTTTCATTCCTTAGAAAACCCAAGTGAAATTTTGAACATTATCGCAAGATTCATGTTTGAAATATTTCGACTTGATTTTCATATTGCTAATAAAAGATCTTCGATGTATTACCTCACTTCTATTGCATTTCGCATATCAAAGGTTTGCAAGTGAAGTATACTTCCATTATCATGAATTGTCGATCTCCGATAATCGACTTTACCGATATTACGATAACCACATAATTCCGGACCCGATATGAAATTCAAATCAAATTCATAAAAGTATCACGTTCGTTCAATCAAAATAACAGTAGGAGCATAAATTTAAAGGGACCGATGTCACAGATCTGATATGTTATTAAAATTCCATCACAAAGTTATCGGGTCCACTCTTTTCTTGCATATTGGCATCGCAAAAATCATATTGTGTTACATCGGGTACCCAAAGTTTGCTGATTTCCGATTAGCAACGTCATCTATCGCATCACCGATATCGCAATCGCTTCATCGCATTTTTATGCTCACATCACCTCTCTGAATCTGCGATGTGTGTTTTGCGATATGGGAAGCACAATGTAAATATTCTCCGATCCCCAATATAATATTTCTTTAATGATGCGATCGCTTCATTTCATTGCACATGTTCTTATCAACAATTTGTTATTGCAATCTCCGATGCGATAGCTTCCAATGCTTGCCTTTGAGCCATTAGCACTTAATCCATATATGGCATAGCAACAAAAGTGAAGAATTGCAAATTAAAATCAAGCATGGTGAAGAGATATGTGATGCGAATCATCCGATACGGTGATGTGTTATTTTAAAAGCGAGCTTGGGTAAACACTATGGTAAGAAAGTAGTTAATGACCAACTTGCATCATAATTAAATTATTTTGATTTCTCATATATTTCAGTTTTAAATATATAATTCCATAATTAAAAATGGAATTCAAGACCTCTCTATCCTCATATTTAAATTTTATTATCTTGGACTTGGTCTTGATTTTGGACAATTTATAAAATCGTGGAATTTATATGAAACTAATAATATTTTGAAAAGTAGTCATTACTGCGAATTCTCATTCTCATTTCTGATGCATTTGTTTTCCTTTGAACACTAAACATTCAATTTTTAAATTTTACTGCTTGCTTTAGTGTAAATAAAATAAATAATGATTTTGGGTTACAGGATTTTGGTTAGTTTGACTTCTTCATGTTTTTTAATGTTAATTAAAATAAGGAGTCAGCTAGTTTGGAGAAATTGATGCCTTTCAGGTAAGTTAAAAAGGAATTATCCAATGGTAAGATTCATTTACCCACTTTCATTAATTATAATTTTGTTAGTTTAGTTTCATTTTTGTTTTTAAATTATGCTGATATAAAAATTTGTTTTGCAGCTCTGCATAAAAGCTTTCAATCCTTCGCGAGATCATATTTTCGAAGTCTATACTCTTCTCTTGGCTTTATTTCAAGAAGAAGCAATAATCTTCATTGAAACAACTACACCAGGAAGTTTCTGAACCTTTAGTTTGTTTCTTTAAGCATTCCTTTTATTATAAAATGATTAAGATGATGCTTTGAAACAAGAAGAATGATATCATACAGAAAGTTTTCATTGTGGCTGAATTTTATTGTCACTACTATCCAAAAAGCTTAAAACACTTACAACCCTCCAAGGTATGATGTTTATAAAATCTCACCATAAGAAGAAATTTTTACATGATTATTTTATTTTTCTTCATATTATTGAGACAATGGCATAACCATTCTTGTTAGAGTTTGTATTTCAAAACTTGGATTTTCTTTTCACTTTTCAATTTTTATTTTTGTTTGCTGATTTCTTTCACATTTTAGCATAAGAATTCTTTTCCTTTGGTTTTCAGTTTTGATTTTGGTGACTTTGCCATGATTTATATGGAAGGCTTACTTGTTACCTAACAATTGTTAGAAAACATGGAGAAAAATTGTTAATAGCCACCTATTAGTTTTTTCTTAAATCTCTTTGTAAAGTTGTATTTTTTTATTATAATGGTAAACATATTTAAAGAAGAGATCACCAATCAAAAGAAGTTGGCAAAGTATCATAAAATCTGGAAAATTTCTTTTTCATCAAAATTATAATCATTTTGAGATTTCAATATTATATTAAGATATTTCAAAATTCTATTATCAGTCAAGAAAAATTATTTTCGACGAAGTAAAGACAATTTACAACAAGGCACCTATAACTCTGAAATTTTCATTCTTAACACTTAAGGAGTCAATGATTCTCCCTCTCCCAAAAAGTCTTATTTTTCTAGAGTGTGATCCATAAATATATTTAAACTTAAAAGATAAGAGGTCTCACCATGAGCCTGCTTATCAAGATCATAGGGGAAAATAGGCTGACATTACCAACACTACTAAACAAACCAGGGTAATGGCTTGTGGTTGCAAACAATTATAAGACAAGGGGTCTCATCATGAGCCAGCTTGTTCAGTGCAATTATAACCAGTTAATGGCATTTTCAACTATCTGGCCACCAAAGCAGGATAATGGATTTTAAGATTTATAACAAAAAATAAAGAAATAAAAAATAATACATACATAAATGGATTTATCTCTAGGTCAATAATTCTTAAAGAGATGGGATTATGAATCATTGATGATTAAAAGGTAACCCTGTTGAGACTATAGAAGTTTGCTGGCAACAGTGGCTCTACCTGTGACAAATGAGTATATTTTAAAAAGCCAAGCTGTAAAGTGACCCCTACTTTATCTCTGCAACTAATTAAAGACTGATATAAAGTTTTGACATATTTAATTTATGAGGAATTTTAAGAAAATTTACAGTTAGATGATTTTTCTTTTATTCAGATTAATGAACGTAGTCGAACATTTCAAACATAATTCTCTCTTCTTTAATTATTTTTACTTTAATTTTAGGAAAATCTCATTCATATCAAACAGAGATAACTGGTTCTTCTCCCTTTTGTTGCCCTTGTTGTGGTGAAAACACAACCCCCCCATTATTGATTTTCTCAACTCAAATAATGGGGACCTTTTCTGTAAATTTTTTTGGCTAAACACCTTTTTGGATTTTTATTTAGTTGATTGCCCTACACTTTTGTTAATTTTTCATTTTCTTTGGATTCTTGTTTTGATTGCTTTGTTAAAATAGATTTTTTATAAGCTTCCCATTGACACTTGTTTCACCTCATTTGGTCAACTGGTTTGAAAATGGTACTCCTTTGAAGTCTCATCATTTATCTAGTTTGGGTTAAAAATGCATAAAATGTATAATATTGCATTTTGTAAATAAATTAATTCAATAATGCATTCATTTTAAATATTAACTCGTAGTGAGTTTTTACTGACATTTTTCCATTTCTAGTTATGTAGCCAAATCATGAAATATCGGAATTTTAGTAATTTATTCTAATTTTCAAAATAGATCACTAATCTCGAAAACCCAAACATCCAAGTGACTCTAGTTTATTTTTATTATTTTTATTTATTTTTCAAATGGTTGTAGTTTAGAAAATTTCACAACTTAACTAAATTTCATTAAAATCAAATCAAAATAAAAAATGATATTAAATCTTAATTTAATTAAATTAAATTAATATATAACTCATTTAATTAAATTAAAACTTAATTAATATATATATATATAATATATATTATATATATATATATAATAACTTATTTTGCAATCTGGGACTTTTCAATCGCATCAGAGCTTTTGCATTGTGACAAGTTTTAAAAACCCCGATACAATACATACCCCCGATCACCGACAACCATAAGTCAAAGTGCATTTACCAAATGTTAATAATACATTTGCTTGGCTTTTTAAACTCACTCATACATGAGTGGAACAAATAAAATGGGAGTGGCAAGTTAATTTAGTTTAATATTAAAATAAATTTTTGTTTTTATCTTTTACCCGATCAGATGATCGACAATCGGAGCTCTCAAATGTAACAAGTTTTATGCCCCCGCCACCACACTTCCTCCGATCCGATAAGTCAATGTTTGACTTTCATGATAATATCTCCATTCGTTGTTTTAAAAAGGCTTATGTGTTAATGTATGGCGATAATAGTAATAACTTGAAATTAGTTTAAATATTTTATATATTAAACTTTAAATTAAATAGATAAATTAATATTTTAGAATTTAATTAATTTAATTTAATTATTATTTTGATTAATGTTAATGAGTGTATGAAATAATTATTTATATTAGTTAGTTAGATTAATTTTAATTAATAAGTAGTTTGTGAAATGAATAGGTTAATTCATAATATTAATAATTAATTTAGAATTAATTATTAAATAATTAGAATTCTAATTTAGGATTAGATTTTTAATTAAAAATTTTGATTTTTAGCACAACAATTGAAATTCGATATTTATATCAGATTTGACTCATCAACTTTGAAAACTCATAGAATGAGTTTTACTCGGCCAAATGAGGCCCAGGACAGCTCATTGGAAACATAAAAATCAAGGAGAACATTTCTGAGGAGGTTTCATTAACAGATTTGGTCATTTATTGGGTCGAAAATCAGACAAAAGATCAAGGTTCGAATTTCTAAAACAAAATCAATTTTCTGAGTTATTTTCTGCATTTTCATTTGTCCAAGCCTCTTCTATTTGCATATCCATTCGTCAGTAATATCCTTGGCCAATTAAATCATCTCGAGCATCAAAAGAAAGCTTATATTTTATTTTCAATTATTTATTTAAAGAGGATTTGATTGGATTTGATTTAAATACCAGCAATGCCATTTTGATTTTATTATTGCATTTTAATTTATTTTGGTTTCTTCTTGCAGGAAAACAGTAGAAGAGATATGGAGAAAATGATTTCAATCAATGAGAATGCTCCAGCAATTAAAGATTGAACTTTTGAACAAATAAAATTAGATTTGGCAGATTTCTCTCCAACAAACTCTCATCTCCAAAATTCCTTTGCAAATAGTATAAATAATAGATTGCAGAATGTAATTAGGGGCTGCTCTGCTCTGCAATTTTAGAATTCTAAAAGCACTACTGTAATAGGAATTTAGAATTGTAGGAGGGAGGAGAGAAAATCTCAGATCTGGGGATTATTGAGGATTTTTCCTTTGTATCTTGAATCATGTATGAGGGGCAGAGTTTGCACTATTGTGGCTCTAGTTTTGAAGGCAAAAGTTCAAGCAATGTAAAGGACTGTTGGAGACAAGGTCAGAGAAATAGATGCAATAAATTGATATTTCTAATACCACTGTTTCAAATATCAGTTTCATTTTTATGGTAACAGGAATGTCTCATTTTATTCATGTTTGTACACTCTTGTCAATATGGGTAATTTGTCTCAATATTGTTATTATGTATCTTTGTTCTTATGGATTAAATTCTAATTTCTGAGTAACTACTTACTCAGAAATCTATCTTATAAAACTGATTTATTAAATAGTAATGTGTTATGAACTATTTCTGCATATTATTCTTTAATTATTGGATTTATTGATTTGATAATCAATATCATTTTTGTGAACTACTTCCTAGAATGTTGTTGATTTATTATTTCAGTTAAAAGGTCTCAGTAGGATTTGTTTTGATATCCATAATATTAGTTAATTGAACTACTTCATTAACTTGATATTCATTATAAGAAAGACATGTTTAAATCCTTATATTTTAATTATCTTGCTCTTAGTTGGGTTAGATCTATATTTTCCTAATTAAGATAGAATTTAGATTAGTTTCTTTTGTTTGCATTATGGAATAAATGTGCATTTAGAGTAATTTCTATATTCTTTTAAGTCCTCTTCTTGAAGAGGAAAAGATTTAGTTGTGGTTTGGCTGAATCGAAATCAGCTTAAGGGTCATTCTCTTGCCTGATCAGCAAGAAGAAATAATCTGATATCCCCGTCTATTGGTATTTAAAGATATATAATAAACCAATAGCGATAGGGAGAAGGTAACTAGACCTAGTTAAACTAGTCGAAGCCACCACACCAAACGGAAAAGGACCTGCTTTAAGGCCCGGACCAGGTGGTTATCCCCCAGTGTTGTTGCAGTGATTTCCTAGGCATCAAACACTTTTGGCACTAGAAGGAGGGCCTGATTTTTTTTTTTTTTTATTGGAGTCTTTTCAATTTAACATTTTATTTATTGTGATGGCTCCTTTTAAACTTCCAATTTAGAGTTGTATCCATAGACCTGCATCTTCCAATACTCCACCCGAAGTGGTAAGACACTTGTCTCAGGTAAAATTCAATGGTAAGAGAAACTCTTCTGCTTTTAATCATGTCTTTGAATTTATTCAAAATGTTTTAAATTATGATTTTCAAGGAATTGATGAAGACATCTTATGCAGAATTTTTACTCTCACATTTGCGGCAAAAGCCATAAACTATTGTAGAACTCTTCTTGTTGCCTGAGTTCGTAGCTGGGATCAATTTGTTACAATTTTCATTTGTAAATTTGACGGCTACGATTATGAATAGGTATGTGAAGAAATTGAATATCTACGAATATTTGAAAATGAGTTTGTTAATGACTTTAATATTCGATTTCATTCGAATTGTTTAAGATTTAAAGTTGAAGATAAACCTACGGAAGAAGAATCACTAGATTGGTTTGAACATATTTGTTCTCTTCCTTCTATTCCCAATTCATATGAAATTAGTTCAAGCTTTCTTCCATCCCCTTCTAATATAAATGAGAATTCCAATATGGATGTGCAAATAAATTGTGATGAAGTGGTTTCACAAAGCTTGGAAAATATTTCTTATCAAATACAAGAAGACAACAACAATAATTTTGGAGAAAGAGTCGCCTTGAAATCTGAAAGCTTCTCTGAGGTGGATTTAGAAAATCAGATTGGAAATCGGCAAGTACAAGCACCAATCAGAGTAAATAATAACATGCAAGATGCTATACAAAATGATCCCAATTGTGATGTAACATTAGTTGTAAAAATAGTGATTTAATTTTATTTTTTCCTCACTTATTTTGTTTAAATTTAGATTTATTTTCATATTTTATTTTTTATATTTTTGATACATTATGCTGTCATATTGACCATTTTTCTAAATTTCTAAATTTCTAATAGTGAACAGAATGCAAAAGAGTTCTCAAACTGAGACATTTTTAATTGCATTATTTCAGATTCACATTTTTCCCTTTATCATGATATTTTTAATAATGGTAATTTTCCCTTCTTGCTATTAACGATATTTTAGAAGATAAAGAGGATGATCTAAATGGAATACCAATTAGTTTTTATCAAGATAGAGAAAAAATAATTCATCATTCTTTTACAATTAATGAACATAAAATTTTTATTCCTTCTTGTTTTGATATATTGGATGAGATAGAAGGGAATTCTAGAGAATATTGTGAAGTTATTTATGATAATTACTCTGACATTGAGGATGTTGATTTCTATTCCTCTCAAGAAAATCCTCATGAGAAAATTCAAATAACATTTGTGAATGAAGAACGTTTCAATTTAGAAATTATTCCAACCTATCCTCATTTTAGAGTAGCAAATTATCTTCATGATTTCACCATTCAAGAAAACGTTCCAATTTATGATTCATATCACGATTAAGCTCTCATTCCTATTCATAATTATAATTCGTTTTCTAATTCACAAGTTGGAATTCGAAATTACTCAAATTCCATATTTTTGCCCAATCCTTGTGAAAAAGAAATCATTTCAAAATGATCCTAATTGTGATGTAACATTAGTTGTAAAAATAGTGATTTAATTTTATTTTTTCCTCACTTATTTTGTTTAAATTTAGATTTATTTTCATATTTTATTTTTCAGATTTTTGATACATTATGCTGTCATATTGACCACTTTATTATCAAAAGCTCAATTGATGAATTGCCTTATTGGGAAATTGAAGTTTCATTTTATAACCATGAACATCAAACGTTGTTAACATGTCAATGTCAATTGATGTTCATTTCTTATCAAAAGCTTCTGTCTTCTCGAAGGCGATATCAACAAGAGAATGTACTTTTAGGAATTTGCCAACAATCCAATTTAATTAATAATTTTCCATTTCATTTGAAATATTTCCATCCATTTTTCATTAATTCATTTGAAAAATATTTGGAAAATTTTCCCTCAAAGAAGATTGTCAATAGCTTAACATTTGTACATAACACTAACGATTTTTTCCAGGCCTTTGAATTTAAAAGTTCATATCCACAATCTAGCCTGTTATCTTTTCCTTTGAACATTTCCCAGTCCTTAATAGAAATCCATCCAAATTTCTATGATCCAATCCGTATTCAATTGGAAAGGAAATTTCAAGAGAAGGAGATTTTAAGTAAGCTTCTAACAATAGCTGTAAATTCTGATTACATATTTATCTTCCCCAGTTTAGTTAGATTTGTATTTTTATTACTAACATTTGAATTGTACATACATGTAGGAATTAAAACGAGGAAATCAGGGAAAATTTTAAAAACCCCTCCTAAATTTATATGTATAATAAATGGGCGAATCTCCATGGTATATAGGAAAAATGGAAGGCAATTTTATCAATTATATAATATGTATATATAACTTTTTGGCGAATCTCTCACCAGGCATGGCGAATATTTTACTCAATTATAAAATCTTGAAAGATTTGTATTACCATGGGCAATACCATGGGTTATTCATAACCTGGAGGCTAAAAATTACTATTAGTATTTTTATAAAAATTAATATAATTAATAGTTGATTTTTATTTATTTTTTATTTTAACCAAGCTAAAATGTTTAACATACATTAAATTACAACATCCACTTTTACTCTTGATCCACCAAGCCCCGAGAGGGATCAAATATTTTTTCACTCTATGCTAATTTGCATATAACGATATTTGATACCTCTCGGGGGTTAGTAGATCCA
Organism: Pinus taeda; assembly: GCA_000404065.3. Taxonomy (NCBI): domain Eukaryota; kingdom Viridiplantae; phylum Streptophyta; class Pinopsida; order Pinales; family Pinaceae; genus Pinus; species Pinus taeda. The sequence continues at coordinate 109,224 of APFE031332022.1, forward strand.
GATTAAAGATGGATCTATGTTGGTTTAATTCTCCCATTTAAATAGGCTACATTCCAGGTAAATACCATGGGTCAATACCATGTGCCATTTTTGTGAATACCATGTGCCATTTTTATTTTTATTAATACTAATATTAGGGTTAATAATGTTTTTTTTCATGGTATTAATAAAAATCTAGTCCATGGTATTTGTCCTATAGTATTTTTCCCATAGGTTTCACCTAAATATAACGCATTTTTTGAGTGTCCTTAAATATAAGGTGATTTATGGAGTAAATATAAAAAAATGTTTTATTTGTTTACCATACCTCCCATTTATTTATATTTTTATTAATTTACCATACCTCTTTTACAAATATGGTATTTGGCCCATAGGATTCACTTAAATAAAACCTTTTTCTTGAGCCTTCATAAATAGAACGAGGGTTATGGACTAAATATAAAAAGAGGTTTTATTTATTTACCATGCGTCTAGTTTATTTATATTTTTATTTATTTACCATACCTTTTTGAGTAAGTATAAAAAGATGTTTTATTATTTCCATCCTCACTTTACTTATATATTTTTTAT